>CM067359.1:154564894-154801429 GCA_034401795.1 Chaetoderma sp. LZ-2023a
CGCATGACACGTGTGTTTGGGTGGGGATGGTTGAGGGGCACATGAATTGTTTCATGATTGCCCCTTCTTTTGGCTAGGATGCGTAAAAAGGCAGCCTGATCATTGCTAAAAATTATTTCGTGTCGCCCAAGCACAGGAAATGTAGTAATTATTATTCTCAAGTTCAGCACAAGAAATGTAATTTTCATAAAATCTGTTTTCACTTGCTGTCACCAGAATGGTTGATTGAAAGAGGGGGAAAAGGTGAGATAAAACAAAAAAGAGCGAGAGAGAGAGAGAGAGAGAGAGAGAGAGAGAGAGAGAGACCAAATTTTGAAGACTCAGATAGGTATAGTTGACAGATAGCCAGGCAGACAGATGGTCTATCGAACAAATGTTGCGTTTCAAATCCTCTAAGTGTAGCTTAATGTGAATATCATTTGCAGATTAACGTATTTACTGTTGCCTTTCATCACCAAACTGGTTAACGTGTGTTGGACAGACAATTGTTGCATATTTGGAGACTGGTTATTTCTTAAAAAGTGTTGCTATTATAGATTGCAACATGCTTCGGAGGCACGATCGTCAAAGAGAACACTTGTTATTGTGCTTGGCATGAGTCTGGATTGGAGCACTATTATACAAGCGATCTATTGAATCAAGCTGATGGATATGTTAATACTAATTTGACAAGAATCGGTTGTTTTCATTTTCAGCAACAGCTTCCAACCAAACTAGCTTCCAAATATTCAAGATAATATTACGTATATTAACTTTAATTTATTGCAATTGATCTTTATATTTCGCTCTCCTGAATAAACATTCTACTGGCCTGAGAAAAGCATGTACTACTTATCAGTGGCACCCACACACCACAGTATCGTTCATGGGCTGTTCATGGTCTGCAGGAAGACAATAGATCTGTCACTCAATTACGTCACATGTAGGCTGACGTCACAATCATAATAACATATTATAGCTCCGTCATGAAGCCTGAAATGTCAATCAATTGTACTAATTGTTCGATAATTTTACAATTTATTTTCTTTAAAACATTATCATAGAGAGCAACAGCACCCGGTCAAACTAGTATCAACATATTCAACAGCTTACCTGTATAGCTACCTTGAAATTGTGATTCTGGGAAATGAAGATTCAAATTATATAAATCGATTCCAACACGCATGTAAGTTAGAAATAGGCGGTCATAGTTAGAAATAGGCGGGCATAATTAGAAACATGCGGGGCAAAGTTAGAAATAGGGCGGGTCATAGTTAGAAAGAGGGAGAAATATGAGGGGCATAGTTAGAAATAGGCTGGGCATAATTAAAAATACGCGGGGCATAGTTAGAAATATGCAGGCAGAGTTGGAAATAGGCGGGTCATAGTTAGAAATAGATGGGGAATGGTTATAAATAGGCGGATCATAGTTAGAAATAGGCGGGGCATCGTGCGAATTGTGTCGATCCATTGTTTAAAACAATAACAATATATACAAAGAAACCAGTTTATTGAGATCACAATACAAACATCGAAGCTTGTAAGTATGAGAATCGATCAATGGGCACTTGTCATCCTCACATGGGACAATTACACCAGAAGCACATATCACCCAGCCCTCGGATCCTGATGCTGATGGTGCATGATTCTACATTGCACAAATGATCCTGGTTGTACAGCTGTTGGCGATCTTGGCATAACGCACTCCATCAATACCAAGGAACGTGATTCCTGAAACTCCTCCGTTCCTGCGATATTAAAACATAAAACTAAAATCAAATGCTTTTTGGCAAATAATCTCTCAGTAAACACGAACACATAGAACATGGGGTCCACTGGTATAGGAAATACATTCTCAGAGTGGCAAATTACTCATTTTTGCAGATGTTCTATTGGCAACCACTCGTATAAAGCAGCTTACTGGGCCGATGCTGGGCCGATACTGGGCCGATACAGAAAGTATCGGCACGGTATCTGCACAGCAGCGGCCCAGTAAGCCGCGGCATCTGGGCAGTCATTAAGATCGCCATGAAGCTGTTACAAGCAATTCTTTACTAAGCATGTACTAAAACCTTGAAGGAAGAATTCTAGTGTTCGTCTCAAAAAGGTAATAGAAAATACGTTATAGGAAAAGGTGCTTTGTGAGATACATCTTGTGTTAAATTCCTAAATCATCGTCATTTCGGCGGCGGCGGCGATGGCAACGGTATTCATATTAATGCTGTTGCTACAACATACCTTCAGTAGTTGGATAACTGTTGTTCCCGGTGTTGATAGTGTTGTTCATATGATATGGGTAACTGATATTGCCTGGATAGCTGACATTGCCTGGATAGCTGACATTGCCTGGATAGCTGACACTGCCTGGGTAGTTCACATTGCCTGGGTAGCTGATATTTCCTGGATAACTGACATTGCTTGGATAGCTCACATTAGACGTGAATTGTAAAGTTGCGTGAATAGGTCAAATTAGACGGGAAGGTAAAGTTGCGAGAATAGGTCAAATTAGAAGGAAATGTAAAGTTGCGTGAATAGGTCAAATTAGAAGGGAATGTAAAGTTGCGTGAATAGGTCAAATTAGAAGGGAATGTAAAGTTGCGTGAATAGGTCAGATTAGAGGGATATGTAAAGTTGCGTGAATAGGTCAGATTAGAGGGATATGTAAAGTTGCGAGAATAGGTCAAATTAGAAGGGAATGTAAAGTTGCGTGAATAGGTCAAATTAGAAGGGAATGTAAAGTTGCGAGAATAGGTCAAATTAGAAGGGAATGTAAAGTTGCGTGAATAGGTCAGATTAGAGGGATATGTAAAGTTGCGAGAATAGGTCAAATTAGAAGGGAATGTAAAGTTGCGTGAATAGGTCAAATTAGAAGGGAATGTAAAGTTCCGTGAATAGGTCAAATTAGAAGGAAACGTAAAGTTGCGTGAATAGGTCAAATTAGAAGGGAATGTAAAGTTGCGAGAATAGCTTGCATTTTGTGGATAGATGGTGTTCCCAAAATTAGAAAGGGCTTCCTGAAATGTCGCATTTGTGGGATAGCTGCTATTCCCTATGTGGCTGGCATTTGTCCTCTCCGGGTACGTGTTTTTGTTTGTCTCATCTTGGATGTCATAAAAATCTAGAACCACTCGATAATGGTCACCTGAATAAAGAGAAATTTCATCGTTAAAATACTATATATAATCTCAACATTTATATATAACCCATCCGTTGGGAATACAGATTACAAGGGTTGTTTATAGTACACCGTTTATTGCACACCCATGTAACTCTTTTTGGAAAGTCAGCACATGTTTCTGTGTAGAATTCTGTACGTTTTATCACTCTGAATGTGTTGCGAAGGTGTATTCATAGTATTCCTTTAATAATTGAATCTTTGGATCTTGAACCACTTAACCACAATTCACCTTTCCAGAGTACCCACTCATCATATGACGTCATAATGAAATGCGTGATGTGTACAATGACATCATAATGAATGACGTCATGAATGATGTCGATAAGTACGTCACGAACGCATATTTGAAGACGGTCTATGCATTGTTGTACAAATTGTTTGCTTTTACTATTTAATAAATATTCTGTTGAATATTTTGAAACTAATTTGACTAGGCGCTGTTGCTGCCATAGGCAGCAACAGCACCCAGTCAAATTAGTTACAAAATATTCAACAGCTTCCCTGCATAGTTTTCAGGAAATTGATAGCTAGGGCATTTGGGGATCGCGCAATCCCAACACGGCGAGGTGTGGGTGGAGCTTAGTTAGTGATGGGCGGGGAATAGCTAAAATGGAAAGGTCCATTGCTATGTTAATATACGATTGGCCCTGCTAGTCCGTTAAATTAACTCAGTCCATGTATTAATCCGTGCTATCTTCGCTATAAAGTTAATCTTTTTTGTTAGCTGTATAAACGATAACATTTTCCCAGATACTGTCTGATAAAAGGGCGGATCAACCTGACCATGTGTCATTGGACGTGGAATGGATCACTTTCAGATTTCCCTGAACTCGCTATCATCAGTCAGGTCTAACATCACAACCTCAGGCATGGAGATGATCAGAGTAGGAGTATGTACTCCTGACACGGCCGCATTAATATGCATCTATCTTTAGCTGATTAGAGGAATGTTCTGTAGGCCATAATCTACCAACCATTGGGCTACCAATGTCTCGCTATGCCCCGCCAACTTCTTATAACTCCCCGCCCACATTGTACGCACGTTTGAATCTATGTTAACGCTTTTCTTCCTGAATTCACAGAGCCTCGATTTCACGGTTAGTATATAGTTAATCCGCTGAATATACAACAGCTCCCAGTGAAATTAGTATCAAAATATGCAACAAAATGTTTAATCAGTTGTAAATCTAGAGGATCCCTCTATTCTTCCCAGTCGGTGTGGGTGGTGAAGTCCAGGCTGCCTTTAAGCGCAAAGAACATCGTGCCGCTTAAATGGTTTACGTTAAAATCATGGAAATACAAGAGATGAATGCAGTATTTTTACACACCGATGTCACGCCACACACTCACCCCACCCCACCCATGAGGCGCTAGGGAGAGTGGGGGCGTGTCAAGGAGAAAATACACACCTTAACCCTTTAACACGTATATCAGCCAAAAACGCCTTCTGTTGTGGCCTTTTTGCATACCAAGAGAAGACTATTTTTGAAAATTTACCACTGGAATGACTGGCTCGATACAGCAGCTGTTGTTAATAATAGGTTAGGTTTCCTAAAACAGTGCGCGTAGGCCTACTAGTCACCCGACATGTACTATCAATTCTTAAAACTCATGTAGCAATCAATATAGGATAAGCACTGGATGAAATAATTCTGTAAATAATACCACCATAACAAATAAACTCACCAGAAAATCCAAGAGCGACGACGACGCAAAGAAATGCGCACAGCACTTGTAAAATAATATTCATTGTTCTTGTTTTGTGGCACTATTTTTTCCTTCAATTTCAGTTCCTGAGGGTTGGCTGCTCTGTGTTTTCTAACTGGGACTATATATACTGTTCTCAGATCTTATCTCATATGGGTTTGGTCATTTCCAAGCACGATATATTTACTGAATACGCCTTGATAAGCGCCACATGCTCAGGCGTAGCTAGAATTGTTTAGATAACAATAAAATATTATACACGAACAATCTTATATTCCGATCCCAACCACCCCGCCCTTCTCTCTCTCTCTCTCTCTCTCTCTCCCTCGCTCCCTCCCTCTCTCCTCCCTCCCGCACCCCCTCCCTCCTTCTCCCCCTTCCCTCCCTCCCCCTCTCCCTCTCCCCTCTCTCCGCCTCTCCCCTCTCTCCCCCTCCCCTCTCCCCCCCTCTCTCCCCCTCCCCTCCAACTCTCCCTCTCCCCTTCCCCTCTCCCCCTTCTCCCTCTCTCTCCCCCTCCCCTCTCCCCCCTCTCTCCCCCTCCCCTCCCACTCTCCCCCTCCCCTTCCCATCTCCGTCCTCCCCCTTCTCCCTCTCTCCACCCTCTCCACCTCTCTGCCCCCTCTCTGCCCCCTCTCTGCCCCCTCTCTCCCCCCTCTCCCCCTCTCCCCCTCTCTCCTCTCTCTCCCCCCTCTCCCACTCTCTCCGCCTCCTTCCCTCTCTCTCTCCCCTCTCTCTCCCTCCCTCCCTCTTTTTATCTCCCCCCTTCCCCCCCCCCCCAACCCTCTCTCCCCCTCTCTCCTCCCTCTTTCTCTTCCCCCACTCCCCTCCCTCTCTCTCTCTCTCATTCCTTCCCTCCCTCCCTCATTCCCTCCCCCCCTCTCTCTCCCTCCCTCTCTCTCTCCCTCTCTCTCTCGCTCCTTCCCTCCCTCCTTCCCTCCCTCTCTCCTTCCCGCCCTCCTCCCCCTCCTTCCCTCCCTCTATCTCTCTCCCTCTCTCTCTCCTTCTCTCTATCCATCTCGCTCGCTCGCTCTCTCTCTCTCTCTCTCTCTCTCCTCTCTCTCTCTCTCTTTCTCTCTCTCTCTCTCTCTCTCTCTCTCTCTCTCTCTCTCTCTCTCTCTCTCTCTCGGCAAGTACGCTTTCAAAGAGGTTATTCGATGACGCCTCTCTTGGCTGTATATTTACTGGCTCTGCGCGGGTGTATCTTCTGAAAAATACTGGGCATGAACACACCTAGCCACACACACTATGGCTTACATATATCACGCTGTATCTCGACAGAATGTGTGTATGAGCCGCTAATATTGACCTAACTCATGGTATAATGTTCAAAGCCCATTAATTATTAGGAGAAGAAATTGTCAACGCTGTTGCCGCCTTATTCAGCAACGACTTTGAATCAAACTACTCGAAACATATTCAACAGTATAATTAGACTGAAAGTCGATTCGGCAACAATTTGAGGTAAATTTTCTTCCCAAAACTGTGTCGAGTGTTACTTGTATTGCCTGCTCATTATTTTTTAAAGATTTGACGGAATGGGGGAGGTTGAAATTTTCTGTCAACTTGTTCTAAAATTATATCGCCAGTAATGAGCTTCAAACGTACCATTATAGGAAACATTACAGGAAACACACAATTTGTATTGAACTAGTGTATTGATTACTATGCCCTAGACCCAGTCCTGAAAGCCTGCTTACAATGAATCGATGAAATATTGCTCGCTTGTCAGTACGGTTTTCTATCAGAACTGTGCTCAGAGCAGAACGAGACGATAGATTCTAAACTTGACTGCACTCGTTGTTAACTCTGACCTTTGTGCCCTGTTTTGACAATGTACTTATTGACATGTGGCCTAGATATTTGACCCTTTGACATGAAATTCAATATAAATGGATTTGCCATATTTGACTATTCATACGCCCAAGCATTCTAGAGTTATGGTTAAAAATACATAAGACCTAGTAACCCATGGACGTAGATATTTGATCTTTTGTCATGCAAGTCTTCCGGCCAGGCTTATTATGAATGGAAGTGCAAGATTTGTTTATTCTATCATCTGGCATTCAGGATATATGCTGGGGCAGACAGACAGGCAGACAGACGGACGGACAGACAGACGGACGGACGGACGGACAGATGGACGGATGAGCAGGTGGCGGTGGCTGGGTGGGTGGGCAGATGAACGGGTGGGTGGGCGGGTGGCCGGGCTGGCGGGCGGGCGGATTGATGGACTAACGGATGGATGGCCAGACATACGGACACTGCAATACTCCATATAGATAATATATTACTTCAGCAGAAGATAGCCATTATAAAAGGTTTGACCACTTCACCTAAAACACATAACAGCGAGAGAAACCGCAGCGGCGATGTGTTACACATACAGGCGGGGGAGGATGTTGATTTATTTTGTGATATGCTGTTACAATATCAACTGACAGAATCTCCCTGTCAAAAATAGCGGAAGAATGCAATTATGGGGAAGTGAATAATGAAATCAACATAGAACATATCAACACTAGAACTAGATAATGTTGAGTAATAAATGACCACTCAAAATGTTTCCTCTGGTGTCTTCTGTCAGTTGATATATGTGATATGCAAATCAATTGGATAATTATGACATCAGAGGTAAAAAGGTTGCTAATTTAGCTGCTGCTTAAAACTTGTAATTGTGAATTGCTACGACTTACAAAGTATTTGGAAAGAAATATTTTAGCGTTATTAGCTTAAAAGGTGACAGATCTAAAAGATCAATGTTAATTTATTTCACGGAATATCGTTGCTATAACCGATGACAGATTGTTCATTATTGAATGTACTTGCAAAATGCATTTATAGGGGAACTGAATGATGCCATGATATAGCGTCGCACCTATATAACGTAAAGTAATAAATGATCACTCGCAATGTGTTTGTTGCAACCCACAACTACCACACCACCACACCACCAGCATTATCATCATAACGGTCTAACAGTATATTCTTACATTATCGTGCTCCCTTTCTAGATTATTTGCGACCGTGGAGGCGGTGTCTCACCTTCACACTATATGGGCTCTAATTGCCATACCCGTTAAATTCAATTCCAGCCAATACCATTTGCTTCATGGATGTCATACACGATCTCTCCTCCAAATAGCTGCATGGTGTATACACTCTCTATGCACGCGTGAAGGTAGATTCTTGGTGCCGGGTTAATAATGTCCACGTTTTTCTTAGTGTTCACTAGCTTGGCATCTTCATGAAGGAGTAACGTGCAGCAGCGATTGTTATTGGGGGGGGGGGGGTGTCCTCTTGCACATTCGCTAGATGAAAACATCTAACATGCCTAAATTAAGAAAAAGAATCTCTGAGATCATGAGTCAGATGGACGATGACACAACAATATCTATAAAGTCTTCACGAGATGTTGAACAAAAGTGTGCCATAGTGATCTCTGACTTAAGCCTACGTGTGCCTCACATTTAATATCATATCGAAAAACCCAACTACATAATAATGTGTAGTCCTTTTCATTTGACATTCGTCTGTATGAAAACCCTAGGGAAATTGATGATTATCTTTTGGGGCACTGAGCTGCTACAAGATTCTATCCAGGCACCTGATGTTCACAGGATCTATGTAAGGTGTACTCTCTGTTAAGAATAATAGTTGGACAATCTTTCGCTACATACCAATAACAAAGCATTCGACACTCTTGGTAAATTATCATTTCTTACCTCAATGAATCTAGAATACGAATCTCTTTCATCATCATTTTCGAATAGGTACATGCACAGTAAAACATAGCAATCATTCAATGTGGGCCTTATACATGTGGTAGTCTATGACCTTCCTTAAGTTAAAATACACAGGAGTAAGTCAACGATCGTTATAACAGACTTCTGCCCTACTTCTTCTGAAACCATTTTGGACATCCTTAAACACCCTTTTATAGTGTTATATTCTTTTTGGATCGTTGCTCACTGACAGGCTCGTTATATTGTTAGTGAATCATTGCACATATCACTCATAATCTTACGGTATCTCTTTCCTCAGTTTGAGTATTCCATCTGCAGAATGTACAAGATGGTTTCCATAACAAACGCTGTTGAATTTAAATGGCCTGAGGAAGTGTTGCGAATCAGTGGAAAGCTCAAGCAGAAGAAACAGTTAACCTATACATACTGCCTTCAACAAGACCTTACCTTAATTGGCACACGATGAGGGCTGAACTATCAGGTGGGTATTCGGAAGAAAACCGATCTACCAAAGCCAGATATGAACCAAATTAGACTAATGATTGGATTGCAGTCATGCAGTGTAAGAATGGATGAGATCATCAGATACTGTCCCATGATGGTAGATGTTCTCGAAAGCGAAAGTGAGAGGGTAGTTCCACTGACGATAATAGCAGTAATGAATGTGAGGCATCAGCATCTGACATCTCTGATAGTCAACGTGACTAATTGAGATGTTATGATCGAATACACCTGCCAGATATATTGTTTAGTTTGTAGAGGGCAACAATACCCACATTTTTAATGATCAATTGTTGCTCTATGTTATTTAGATACGATACATAATTGCATTTTACAGTTATTTTCAAAACCTGCGTTGTTTTAGCAGTCATCGTCACAAGATTCAATGCAATAAATAACCATTGACACTTTTGATTTGTCGGAAGGCATATATCATTCATTTTCAAGGCGTTATCACCAAAATATTATTTTAGGGGCGCTTTGCTAGTTGCTGTTGACAATTTTAATCATCATCCAAAATATGTGACCCCTTGACCTTACCTGACCTTATTACTTATGTGATTTGCATACCATACATAACACTAGAGAGCACACTAGAAGAAACATTCTCAGTGGTTATTTATTGATCTATATTATTTAGGTGTTTGCGTTATGATCATTTAACCTTTCCGTTTCCCCTTATTGCACTTTCCAAATACTTTTAATAATGGATATTTTGTGTTATCTGTTATACTAAATGCCCCATGATGAACATTAACAATGTAGAGTTGCCGGGTGGTGCCTATCATTCATTTTCAGTTGCTAATATGAGCACATTCCTCTATCAGCACGTTTCACCCTTCCAGAGTATCCATCTATTACCTGACGTCATATGACGTCATGATCAGCTAAGTGGCGTGTGGGATGAAGTCATAGTAATTACGTCATAAATGATTCTATTTTTCCCGTATTTAATTCTTAATAGTCCGACACGTTGTACGAATTGTATGTCTCTACTAATTAATAAACATGCTGTTGAATATTTTGGAACTAATTTGACTGGACGCTGTTGCTGCCATAGGCAGCAACAGCGTCCAGCCAAAATTAGTTTCAAAATATTCAATAGCTTATCTGTATAGTTTTCTGAAAATTGATAGTCAGGGAGTTCAGAGATCGATCGATCCCAGCACGAGCGATGTGTGGGTGGAGCTTAGCTAGAGATGGGCGGGGCATAGCTAAAACTGGAACGGTCCATTGCCCAAATCTAAGCAGCAGCGAAACCTGGGTACATTTTGGTGACCTAATTATCCAGCTGATATTCATATAACCACTACGAACTTTCAGAGGACGCTCAACGAAACACTTTGAGTGGCGATGTGTTATGCAATATTATTTAGACGCGATGTAATGCCATTTAATTTTTTTTACTTCCCCATAATTGCATTTTCAGCTAGTTTCGACAAGGAGATTCTGTCAGTTGTTGTAGAAAAGTAACAGCATCGCATGAAATAAATCAACATTGAGTCTTTAGATTTGTCAGAAATGGCTATTCTTAAGCCAACAGCACCAAAATATTCCTTTGTAAGCGCATTGCCAGTTACAGCAATGTACATTTGTTAGGTTTTAAGCAACGACCAAAAACTGGTGACCATTTGACCTTTGCTGACATAATTATTCAACTGATTTACGTAAAATATACATGAAATGGAAAAAGACGCAACAAAGAATATTTTGAGTGGTAATTTATGAATAATACATAATAAAAAAAATGACAGTTTTCCAGATTTTAAAAATGAGAGATTTTGGTGACCATGATGCTTTTTTAATCTATGCCTAGAAAACAAGGATCGTGACAACATTTTTTCTGAGAACATGTCCAGATCTTTTACTTAGACGGTAATAATTAAACAAAACATGATGGCAGTGGATCCTGAGGGGGTGCATGGGGTGGAGGGTGTGGTGGTGGGGATGTTCTCCTGGACCCCAGACTAATAGTGCATTGTTGGAAATTATGCTGGGAGGTCTTTTTGTCAATGGTACTTTGATATACGAATCCACAGCTTCCGGAAGGGCTGGAAAACTATATTTCCCACGAGTCAGCGACAGTAGTGAGCCCAGTATTTTTTTTGAAGACACACCCGCACAGAGAGCCCGTAAATATAAAGCCAAGAGAGCCGTCATCGAATAACCTGTTTAAAAGCGTGTTTGCCAAGTGACCTCAAGAAAGCAGGTCTCGGTACACTCAGATCAAGAATGACCCTGATGAAGCTGAATATTTTGGCTGAGAACAAAACATAGTCAAAAGGACTGATTGCGCGCGCGCGCGAGAGAGAGAGAGAGAGAGAGAGAGAGAGAGGGGGGGGGAGAGATGGAAGGAAGGAGGGAGGAGAGACAGAGAGAGAGAGAGAGAGAGAGAGAGAGAGAGAGCGAAATGGTGGATAAAGGAGGGTGAAAAAAGAGATGGAAAATGAAGGGTCGATGGAGGGGCGGAAGAGAGGGAAAGGGAGTGAGAGGCAGGCAGGCATGCAGGCAGGCAGGCACAGGCAGGGAGAGAGTGAGAGAGAGAGAGGGAGGGAGGGAGGGAGGGAGCGAGAGAGAGAGAGAGAGAGAGAGAGAGAGAGAGAGAGAGAGAGAGAGAGAGAGCGCATAGATGTAGTGGTAGAGAAGGGTTTATATATTAACTTTATATCAAGCTGTAATATTAGTCACGATACCTATTTTCAAAATACTTTCTTGATGTTTCGTATAACTATTATTGAAATAAAATAAAATAAAATATTAGGATAATATCGATAGACTAAAATTAACTCGTCAAATTTGGAACATAATAATTGTGTGGCTATTTTGGAATATGTAACATCTGGTCTCTGGTGGATTCTCTTGTTGTGTTGCACGGTATTCTGAGCTTCTATGTGAAGTAGCTCCATCACTGAAGTTATTCCTGGCTTTGAAAGAAGTTATTCTTAGCTCTGAATGTGCTTTGAATGTGCCGTTTCATAACATGAATGGAATGGAATCCGGCTTAATCTTTCCCTATTACATCACAGGTTACGCTGAGCATCCTGTAGAACAAATTTACGACGAGACATCTTCTCCCCTTTCGAAAATGGAACGAAAAAAGGAATGTAGTCTCGTGCATTAGTTAATCTCATTATGAAATTTCAGAAATTTGGTTTCATGTGAGGCAGATATTAAACGTGATAGATATTTTGAAAATGAGTTGACTGAATGTTGTTGCTGTCGATGACAACAACAACAACAACAACAACAACAACAACAACAACAACAACAACTATCAAAGAAATTATTGTCATCATCATTTTCATTAATCAGAGGGTAGTTTTCCCTTTAGTCTGATTCACCTTTTCAGAGTATCCATCCATCATCTTACCTCGTATGATGTCATAATCAGCTCACCGCGTGTATGATGACGTCACAATCATTACGTCACAAAGGGTTCCATATAGACCGTCATCAAATCTCAAAGAGTCCGACACGTTGTACGAATTGTATATCTTTGCAATTCTTTCCTATTTAACAAACATGCTGTTGAATATTTTGAAACTAATCTGACTCAAAATGTTCACCAGCTTACCTGTGTAGCTCTTTTGGAAATTGATAGTCAGGGTGTTCAGAGATCGATCGATCCCAACACGAGCGAGGTGTGGGTGAAGCTTAGCTAGAGATGGGCGGGGCATAGCTAAAACCGGAAAGGTCCATTATATTGGTGGACGACTGTACGTGTCATTTACTCCATCTTGGCTGACTAAATTTGGGCATACGAAAGATAATGACGTCATCTCTATGCTTGCAATTCCAGTCAAACATGCTCCTAAGACTAGATACCTTTGTACGTGTGCAGACTCGATTTTGGCCTATATACTTGGAACCCAGAATTACCAGAATCCCAATTCAAAGGTAACTTCTACAGGTTAGCTGTTAAATATTTTGAAACTAATTTGACTGAAAGCTGTATGGCATCAACAGCTCCTAGTCAAATTAGTTTCAAAAATTTCAACAGAATCTTTATTAAACTGCAAATTCATCAAAGACATATAATTAGTGTAATACTTCATTATGATTGTGACGTCAGTTTATATGTGACGTATTTGGTTATGACGTCATATACTTGAATGGCAGATCGGATGTCACTATTAAGACACATACTCTTTCAACCACTTTCTCTACAAAAAGTATATTCTGTATTCATTCACAAGACTCGCCTCATCTTATAGAATTTATTCAAGTGAAGCCATATGGCAATTGGCCACGCATAAACTAGCCTATACATGGCCATTTTACCTTTTTCTACCACACCTTCAAAAGATTAATATTCACGCTTTAATAGCTGAATGTTTCTACATTTCTCCAGTCTCTGAAGGCTGAAATTATTTGTTTTTCAAGCAATCAGAAAAATCTAGTCTGTTCACTTCGGTATACGCTCAGTGATATAGGCGCGATCTATATCTTGACAGCGTGGGTGTAAAAATAGCCATACAGGTAAGATGCTGAGTATTTTGAAACTAATTTGAGTCGAAGCTTTTGCGGCCTCAACAGCTTCGAGTCAAATTAGTTTCAAAATACTCAACAGGATAGTTATTACATAAGAAGGCATGTGGTGTCTGTGCACCTACATGACATCACACCTGACGTCACAATCAAAATACATAATGAATGACATATCTATCTCTGTAATGAACGGAGACGGCCATTCATGAAAATGTTCATTGAATACCGTAGGTTCATCAAGTGTACGAATTGTATGTCTTTACTATTTAATAAACAGACTGTTGAATATTTTGTGTGCTGTTCCGCCAGTCAAATTAGTTCCAAAATATTCAACAGTTTATTTGTTAGTTTAGCTTGATATTGGGGTTCTGGGAATTTAGGGTTAGATCGATCTCACCACGGGCAAAGTGTGGTCGGAGATTAGCTAGATGTGGGCGGAGAATATCTAGACAAGGATCCATCTATTGACTACATATAGGCGTGAATGTTTCTATTCATACCTGCCACGTTTGTTTGAGGATATCAAATTCAAGAAATGACGTCACAATCAAATACGTAATGCATGACGTGTCTAGCTCTACAATGAACATCGAATAGTCCATCATGTGTACGAATTGTATGTCTTTACTATTTAATAAACAGTCTGTTGAATATTTTGAAACTAATTTGACTGGGTGTTGTTGCATTGCACGTGAAACTTTCTGATATATTTGAAAAGCGAGATCCTTTCTATGTGACAACATTATCATCGCCATATATTTCGAACCTATTGGCTTACTTGTAAAACAATTTCGTAGTCTCAATTGCAGATATGCCATCGTTGTTTTGAAACAATTTTACATAAGATGCAGTCCCTTTTCTTTATTGAGCTCGGACACCGAAGACCCATAACCCTTTAACGCTCATATCAGCCAAAACCGGCTTCTGCAATGGTCTTACAAAATGTCCATTTGCAGACCAAGAGAAGATTATTTTTGAAAACTTACCACTGGTATGACTGGCTCGATAATCGAGCCAGTCATTCCAGTGGTAAGTTTTCAAAAATAGTCTTCTCTTGGTCTGCAAATGGACATTTTCTATGTGAAATTAAAATTTTCCTGAATAAATTCTCAGGTTAAAGGGTTAACTGATCAGACCTGACGTAGCCCTGGAGCTGTTAAAGTTGTCCTAGATCATGGACTCGGCACAGGTAATTTCTCGTGTTTGAGTAATGCGGAATGTTATAGGATGGGTGAGAGTCAGCGTGCTGCTGTAGTTAATGGTCTGACTCGTCAGGGGATGCTGGGCCAGGAATGTCACAAGTGTCAAGTCGTTTGTCTTCATACAGCCATTCATGAATTTTACTGATGATGCTGCTGGGTAAATAGATACATAATTTCTCGCTGTGATCTTTCTTGTCGGGTGGAATTTTTTGTTACGTATTTAAAAAAAAATTGACTGAATGCTTTTGTTGCTTATCGATCGGAGCAACGATGTTCAATCAAATTGCGAATGCGCTAAAGCTGTAAGGGGGCGGGGGGGGGGGTCTTTACAAAAATGTGAACAATTTACCAACCGACCGACCGACGGACAATCCAACAGTCAGATCGACAGCCTGACCTCATAATACTATCTACGAGCCACAAGTGAAAATTTTAAACTATTATCTCAAATCAGTAGAATATTGATTACGTCATACTGGATTAGATCCTAAGACTTAGTATATGGCTCTGGCTTAGTGATTGAACCATCATAGACACGGAACATCACATTCTTTATAATGTAAGGAATGCGCTGTTGAATATTTTGAAACTAATTTGACTGGGAGCTGTTGCTGCCTAAGGGTTACTTAAATTAGTGTCACTTGAAAACATTCGATTAGTTCATGAAATTAGGGCACTGGTAAAACGAGGGTTAAGCTGTTAAATAACATATTGAAGGTACGTTACTGTGCGAATCCGTTAACGATGAATTAACAAGCGCGAGCGCTCTATACAGTCGCGATATAGGCGGCTGTACGAAAAATATTTTAAAACTTGATAGACGGAACAGCGGACAGACCGACCGAGAGACCGACAGACGGACAACCCGCCGAACGAGAGACAGACAAACGGATTGATACTAGTTGCGAGTCGTAAGTAGAAAGTAAATGGAGATATTGTTATTTCGTGTAATATTATCTGCCTGGTGTATTTCAGCAGACTACATTTTCCATGAGGTGTAGGCCTAACTCTGGGTTTGGTGAATATTTTGAAAACAATTTGACTGAAAGTTGTTGGTGGCTAAGCCACAAACAACTTTCAGTCAAATTGTTTTCGAAATATTCAGCAGGTCCATAGTTACTGCTCATTGAAATTATTGTCTCGCGGCATACAGCAGTCAGATAGTTAATTATCTTCACACATAGTTTGTATAATTTCTGTGGAAAACATAAAAGAATAATAAATAACAACTCAAACAATATATTAAAACAAATTCGTATTAATTAAAGATGAAAACAAGAACGTGGCATCTTATCTTTCCTGAATAAATACTTTATCATAGCACTTCATCATAATATGCTGGTTAAAAACCTATAATTAACCTTTGTCAATAAATATATGATAAACGTAAATATCTCAATGTTAAGATGATTAAGAAAACGACCCATTTCATTTAATAATAATAATAATAATAATAATAATAATAATAATAATAATAATAATAATACGCTCGCCTCCCGGTTTTGTCGTATTGTCAAAAGTTTCGGATTTTCCGGACTTATTCGTATTATCCAGGTTTTTTCCGCATCATCCGGATCTTTTTCGAATCGCACCCAAAGTTGTGGCATTCTAGTATATGATCAGACCCCTTCATGTATCAAAATTTGAGCAAAATCGGACAAGTAGTTTCCGATATAGCCACAGATCCCGAATTTGATCTTATCCGAATCCAGGTTCTTTTATCCGGATCACGACCAAAGTCTGAAAATCCTCGTGCACATCAAGTTCCTCCGTTGTGTTAATATTTGACCAAATCGGATCAGAAGTTTTCGAGATAAAGCTCCGGACGGACAGACAGACAGACCGACCGACCGACCGACCGACCGACCGACCGACCGACCGACCGACCGACCGACCGACCGACCGATCGACCGACCGAACGAACGACCGACCGACCGACCGACCGACCGACAGACAGACAGACAGACAGACAGACTCGATTGCAATACCCTCGTCCCCTTACGAGCCGAAGATAATAATAATAATAATAATAATAATAATAATAATAATAATAATAATAATAATAATAATAATAATAATAATAATAATAATAATACACATGTTTCATACAATATTCACTTTTATCACATTTTAAAGTATCAAAATATGAACACAAATTTTTATATCGATGTATAAGTTAAATATAAAAAATAAATTATTTTCGTCATTTTATCACACAGGAGGGCTAAACAGGGTTATACATAAAATCAACTCCCAGGGAGCTTAGTCGAAAGTAATGGAGGGGTCCGATCATCATGAACCAAAATACGTCATTTGTTAACAGTACTGACGTCACAATCACATGACATAGGTAGGACATTAAAGGGTCAATGGTCCGGCAGAAATCATATGAATTGTATGTTTTTGTTGAATTTACAATTTAAAAAAGATTAGGTTGACTATTTTCAAAGTAAGGTAAATGTGAACGGCGATTAGCAGCAACAGTCACAACCAAATTCACGAAAATATTTAACCGTCTGGCTGCAGAGCTTTTGCAGCCGACTTATTCTAAGGGTTATATCTCTTGACCGGCTAAATATTTTGAAAATAATTCGACTGAAAATTGTTGGTGGCTAATTCAGTCAAATTGTTTTCAAAATATTCAGCAGGTCCAGAGTTTTTGCTCATTAAAATTATTGGCTGGTGGCTTGCAGCAGCAGCGAGACGGTTAACAACTTACTTGGGTATAATTACCTTGAAATTGTGCTTCTATGAATTCGGCGTTCAATGTGTAAAAATTGATTCAAAAGTGCTTACAAAATGGGCGGAGCTTGGCTAGAAATGGGAGGAGCTTAGTTATAAATGGATCCCTCTATTAATTATTAATAACCCTAACTAAATAAATTATACACGTTAAAATATTAAAATATTCATTCCATTAGGAAATAGTCGTTATGTATGCGCTATTTAAACATCAAAGGGGTATATGAAATGCGGGATTAGGAATCTGCGCAAGTCTCAGAAATTGCAACCTCAGCGTGAGCCTTGGCCATGTCATGATGTCTTGTGTGTGTGCGTGCGTGCATGTGTGAGTGTGTGCGTGCGTACGTGCATGCATGCGTGTGTAGATGCACAAGCGAGTGCCTGTGATTATATGTGTCGTAAATTTCTCTAAACCGTGTTCACACTAGAAAGTTAACCCGGAATAACGACACACTTCAATAAGGCCTTACTCCGAATTAATTCTCTAGTGTAAACTCGGCCAAAGTATTATATATAAATGGAAATTGGAAAACATGAAGTAATTCCAGCAGCTGAATATTCAGCATGAGCCATTGTCTTCTTGTGCATTAGACTTATAAATTAAATTAATATAGATAGAATGGTGTAAAGCCATAATACTATATATCAAGCAAAATTAGAGTCGCGGTAATGTTTATCACCTGGTGACTATCACGTGACCATAACTGACTCCTTCAATGTATTTACGCGATATGTCATGTCATCTGCTGCCTTTGTTCACACACTATGCCATACATGCAGCAAAGGATATCAACTACAAGACAGAACCAAAATCTCGCTGAATCTTTTGTAAGCAATTTCACTGCGAAAATAAGTTTTAGACAGATTGTTTCAAAAGATTCAGCCACCTTCAATTTAATTCCCTTCAAGCTTCGTTTCAAGGAATTCTCTGATGAACCTTGTTAAAACATGGACATTTTATGAATGTTTCTGTCACCGACTGTCTTGGATATTCCCGTAGTGACTCAGATTGCTTAATCGTCGTCTGCTTCGGGAAGGCGTTATGCATCTTTTTCGGCGATGGTCAATTCGACTACCAGAGGGACACATACGAACGCATCGATTTGCCAACCGGAAATATTTACATTCCAAGCAGTACGGTAATTCAGGACTCATACATGCGTTGCAAAGTGGATGACATTTGCGACAGACCTAAATAAGTAAAAAGGTAAGCAAATCAGTAAGTATGCCTAGACATGGCATTGAAAGCAATACAAATACCCTCGATTCCCACTTTTGTTGAAATGATATCTAAGTAAAATGGCCTGTTGTGCATAGCTGATATATGTGCTTACAATGGCGTTTGTAGCAAGGAAATGGACATTCCATTAATAGTTCATTTTTTCAAGTCCAATAGTTAATCCAAATGCTGATAAAAATAAATGGAACAGACAACTTTATGTCTGTGTTACTCCTATCTTGTTTATATTCCAAATTGTGTTCAAACTCGTTTAGTGACATAAGCTATTGCTCAGAAATGAACAAATTACCAGTGTTGTTTTTCAATGGCAATAGCCTTTGCAAATAATTTTTGAAAACTCTATAACCGTAGATAATATGAGGCTATGTGCCTATTCTGAATTTGGTTCAAATTCCATTAGCAAAACTTAGGTCATTGACCCGAAACTGGCGATTTACCAAAGTTTGGACATTCCAAGGATACCTCTGGCAATATTAAAGGTGCATTTTCACACCAAAATGCCTGAAAATAAATGGTTAAAATAGTATACTTTCAGAGGCTTAAATTGTGTGCCCAGATGTAAAGAAACGAAATAAATCTTAACATATGATGATTTCATTACGTATAAATTAATATAAATTTGAATTAGGCCGTGCCTCTATTTCAATTTCATAACTAAAAATACGAAATTTATTTATACGGATTGAAATCATCATATGTTAAGATTAATTTCGTTTCATTCCATCGAGGCACATAATTTAAGCATCTAAAATTATACAATTTTAACAATTTTATTTTCAAGCATTTTGGTGTGGATATGCACCTTAAACAAAAATTGACGCAATATGCAGGTCCAGCCTAGTATCCCACATGGGTAAGCTGGGAACAAGAACAAAATCTGACCTATTATGCTAATAGGGTATTCTGATCAATGCGAAAAACATTGCTTCTATACTGCATATTTTAAGCCCTGTTGTATACGGAAATTGTGGTACCACTAAATTGTGACATGCCAATTTACATGGCAAGGTGTAATTGGCTTTTTGCGGTTTTTCACAATGGCAGTTTCTGCGGAAAATCACACCAAACCTGTATTTCATCACCTATCAACACTATCTTAGCCAAAATTGAAACCAAAATTGAAACCACTGATCACATTTCACATATGTGTGTGTTAGCACCATAGTTCTAGATGTGCATCCTTGGTTTTGAGAATAAAGATGTACTTTAAAAACTTGTTGCAATAACGGCCTTCTTGTAAGAAAAAAGTCCATAATTTTGGAATTTCTTACTAATTATTTGTTCGAATGATGCACAGAATACCCGTACACACGCTGGAACATTGCACATAGGTCTCAGATATGTACTAGAGCAGGGTAATTTAATTATCTGTATCTGAGTTATTTTCAGTAACTGAACATTGTTACATAATTCGCCTCCCATACAAAAACCGGTTTCAGTGGAGAGTAAATTGTTTACTTTACACTGGCAGAAATCTGTCCTTCTGCATGCTGATTTAGGACATCTTCATGCTGTGAGTTCAATTAGTCCACTCGGAGCAGGTTCCTTTGACATCAAGATAGGTTTAAGTAGACCATCAACGATGCCCCACTATGTCCGTTTGGAGATGAAAGATTCTGATTTGCTTGCAATGAATTTCTCCAAACAAGAGCTTGAAAATTTGCTCTTTCGATATAATGGTTTAGGCTATTTGATGTAAGTGGCAAATTTTCATTTCTTTGTCGTTTTTGACAAAAAAAGCCAGTAACGCGTTTCATTAGCTGTATTTCCAACATTCTTTGTGGCATACATGTTACATATAAACTTCTCACATACCATCTCAGTATCCGGAGATAGTTCGTCGTTTTTACCCAGTTGCGTCAAACTATGTTGATGGCATTCAGCTGACTTTAGCAGATTGAAAGGTTATCCATTTGCTACTCCAAACAGCGCCCTCGTACTGTCACAACCCGTAAGTGAGTGAAAGCCTTGTAGAGCCATGTACAATGATGGACCTAATACTTGTGCGACATTATGCATTGGAATGTAACGGAACTTGTCCTCTGTTCTCATACGGAACCATAATTCAGTACAATGGAGTGAACTATACACGTATAAACTAAGTACTGTCACATCAGTATCTGGAGACTGTATAGCAACCCTTGCGTGATTTTTAAACGCATCTATTGCATGCAACGCCATGCGCGTATATGCTTCAGACTGAGAAATGGCACGACATCCATGGCGTCTTTAAATCTACCAGAAAGAATGACTCTATTATCAACAGACAGAAATTTGGGACCAATGTCATGCCAGCGTTCACTGATAAAGGACAGTAAATTACTTGTGTTCACTGGGTTGCTAATGTACTTGCTCAATTGTTTTGGGACAGGAGTATTTTCGCCAGAAAGTCTTAATTCAAGTGCGTGGAACAACCATTTTTATCCGCTCTTCTGCATTCGGCGACACTCGGGTCTGTCATATCTGTCAAAAACTATGTCTACTCTGTTGCAGCCTTCTTGTTTCAGTGGTGCAGTAAAAGTATCCCAGTACTTATCTGCCAATTGTCCAAATGTAGATGTATCTCCGATTTTAACCATCTGTAAAATGGCCATACCACCCACTACATAGATTGTCGAACGGGACCTTTCTCAGAAGGTGGAAGCCGTCCCTCAATTTTAACTTCTTTCTCAAGTTGAACTAGTAAAACACTTTGGGCATTCTTGCTGGACTACACTAGAGTCAATAGAAGCCTGTTTGAAACCTTTTGGACATTTTGTGATTTTGCTGTATAACCTCACAGACTCAATCATATGGGTAAGCATAAATACACTAGGAGGGCAAGACATTGGATAAGTAGTAAAGGTCAATGGCTAACCCGTACGCAATCCATCATATCCAATACCCAACGTAAACTGTCCATACTCAAAGGCCTAAAATATATACTTGACCGGGAATGCCTCCAAATCATGTATACAAGCTTCGTTCTGCCATCCCCAGAATACGCAGACCTTGGTTTGGGACAATCTACCACAATATCTTGTGGATAGACTGGAAAACATTTAGAAGGAGGCACTCAGACCAATCAGTGGACTTACAAGTAGTGCTAGTACTAATAATTTGTATATGGAAACCGGCTTTGAAACGCCGACACATAGAGGCAAAAACCACAGGCTAATTATACTCTATAAGGTTATTAATGGAATGACTTCCAAACCGTTGAACGATTATCTTCCTCCACTATCTCAAGCACGGAATCCATATAGTATCCGTCATTTAAATCCTATGACCCCGTACAGATGCCCAGCTGAGATTCATAGTAGATCATTGTTTCCAGAAAGAATCCGTTCCTGGAATATTCTACTAAATCCCATTAGAATGGCTACCACATTGTCGGAATTCTAAAGCAAGCTGAAAGTCATGAACTACATCCATCCTCGCCCCCCCCCCCCTCCAACCCACTGTGGTACTATACGGGAGCAAGGGGGGGGTGGTGGTTAATATTGTGTTAACCAGACACCGAAACGGGTGTAGCAACCTAAACAGACACTTAGTCGACAACTTTCTGTCGGATTCTAGTCGGTGCAACTGTGGTCATGCTGATGAATCCATTCAACATTACATGTTTCACTGTCTGCTCTACGCAGACCAAAGAGAGGCTTTCTTTAACTGTTTTTGTTCCGTTAATTGATTAATATATGATTGCTATTGTTGATGTCGACACCATCGGCATCGACACTGTTGTCACTATCACAGTCAATCTGAGGCATTGCCAATGGACATTTCCATTTTGAGCTATGCCCCGCCCATCTCTAGCTAAGCTCCACCCACACCTCGCTCGTGTTGGGTTCGATCGATCTCTGAACTCTCTGAATACTAGCAGTCTACCAGTCCATGCTGTCACGTGACTCCACAAGATCTGACCAGAGTGACGTTGCCAGCGACCGTCAGTTAGTGCTGAAGAAGTGACCGAGATGGTCACGAAAGCTACACTCAAACAATTTCTACATCCCGGAGAGGTAACTAATTTTTCCTTATTATATATCTCTGAATATCAATTTCCAGAAAAATATAGAGGTAAGGTATTGAATATTTTGGAACTAATTTGCCTGGGCGTTGTGCTGCCTATGGGAGCAACGGCGTCCAGTCAAAATAGTTTCAAAATGTTCAACAGCATGTTAGTAAATAGTAGAGACATACAATTTGTACAATGTGTCGGACTATTAAGAGTTAAAGACGGGCCAAAGAGACTAATTTATGACGTAATGATTATGGCCTCATCCTACACGCCCCTTAGCTGATTATTAAGTCATATGGCGCCAGATTGATTGATGGATACTCTGGAAAGGTGAATTATCAGAATTATCTTACCGTAATACTGTTTAGAGCATAAGCTGGTTGCACTCTCTCCAGGTAAAAGCCTTGGCCACATGGAGTGAATGGTGATATGCAGGTGATAGGATGTCCAGGCAGGTCCTGTTCCCTAGCGTTCCAACATGATCGACACCCGCCGTGTCCCAAAAAGTGCCCCGGGCCGGTACACCTGATGGAGAGAAAAGGAGAATAATAAGTGCCGAAATGGAGAAAATAATAACTATGAATAAATAGACCGACTATGCATAGACAGTCACTGAAGCAGCCCCCGATAAACAGGATAATGATGACGTCGTTGGCATCGGCGGCCTAACGAAATGATCCACAGACGACCGATGCAGGGATCGATCTATCACTCAAGTATCGAAAACACCACCTTTCAATGCCAACTCAATCAAACAGATGGTTGCTAACTCGTCACTGCTTGAGGCAGGAGCAGCTGCTAGACTTCTAGTCAAATTAATTTCAAACTAGAATGTGCTATGAGCTGATGCCACGCGATCGCAAATCCCCACGCTTTTGCCAAGTTTGCCGTTCTGTCTCAAACACCCCACCCCACCCACCCCCACATACACCCACCCCCACCTCCACCCGAAGGTGGAGAATGTAAACCTCGCCTCAGAATTCGCAACAATATGGGTGATTAACATATCAAATTTAATTGAATTCTGGCAGCTTTGACTTTCTCCTGGCCCCACCGCCACCTTGATCCGACCCCTCCACGTGGGCGCCGCCTAACGTAAATGTTGTTTTGCAATCCCCAATCATATGGGTAATTCATATAACAAATATGATTGAATTCCTCCAAATTGTTTCAGAGGAGATATTCAGACGGACATACAGATTGACCGACCGACCGACTGACGAACAGAATTACGGACGGTCAGAGGCGATTTTAAAATCACCTCCATTTTTTCAAAGCCCACGTGGATAATTATTCATCAGATTCAATGAATTGTTCCATGCGTCAGCTGCTGTCATTGAAGGCCCAAATTCACACCAGAATGCCTGAAAATAAAATTGTTAAAATAGTATACATTGTGAAGCTTATATTGTACACACTGTGGACACTGTAGTAGTAAAACTCTCAAGAGAGCAGAAAGGATTATGGCTGCGCATCTATCAAAGTGGCCAAAGTGAAGACTGCACCAAACTACGCAAGGAACGCAATAACATTCTGCGCCATATCAGCGAACGCCTAAAAGTTCTTCTTGCCATTCAACAAACAAACACCCTGGCAGATGAAATCACTGTCACAAAATGTTTCAGGCACCCAGATCCCTGAAAGTTACTGAAAACATGCTACCACTCACTGTAGACAACTCTGAAGGACACATTATCGGGACTGACCATGGTAAAGCCGCGGCAATTCGAGAATGGTTCAAGGAACAGTTCACTGACCACGATAATGAGCCCTTGCACCAGTTCTCAAGAGACGCCCCACCATTACCAACACCAATTAAAACAGCAGAAGTTGAGAAGGCACTCAAAGCGCTGAAAAATGGAGGTGCATCCGGTTCTGATGGTATGAGCAATGGATTATTAAAATACGCAAATAACATTATCTCAAAACCGATCACGCACCTAATCAATTAAGTTTTTATGCACCACCTTCCCATGGATTATGTAGGCCAAGGCATCCTTATCGAGCTACCCAAGCCCAGGAAGCCGCCTATCCCCCAGCCAATATGTGGCCCATTGTGCTCCTCAACACCATGCGGAAAATCCTATCCAATGTTACTCTATGCCGTATCCGAGACAAGATCGACAACTTCGCCGGACCATGTCTAAGTGGCTTTAAACGTAGGTGCAGCTGCGCAGAAATTGTATGCGCTCAACGCATGCTTGTGTCAGTAGTCATGTTCAAACACTGGTATTTCCAGAAAATGGGCACTGACATGTCACGAGCCTTCGGCAAAATTAAACGTTCAAAGATCCTAGATGTATTACGTCAGTTGAGTTGCAAGGAAGATGAGATACGACTAGAATTTCCAACGATGCACTATAGGCTCCAAGACATGTAATGCATCGCCGCTGTCCGTAAAAGTCACCCATCAAAGATGGTCCATGTTTGACCATGTGCCAAGGATGCCGGAAGACACACCTGCACAGTCTTGGAATTTGCCCTATTTGGCCGCAGCAAATACAAAGCCGGGAGAGGACGCCATTGCATAAATTTGTTAAGCGTGCTACGACGTGCTCGCAAGGTAGTAGGACTCGTTACACTCAAGTCAAGAATGGACCTGAGGAAGTTAATGATTTCGACTGAGGACATGGCACAGTGGACAAAAGCGAAGAAGGACTGACTGCAGCTGCAGGATGTTTCTACTACTACAGCTGCAGTATACAGTTATCATACATTGTGTACATCAATGTAATAAAGCGAAATAATTCTTAACATGTGATGATTTCATTCCGTATAAATCAATACAATTCTTTTGTGAAGTTTAATTAGGGATACATAAGCCTAATTCAACTTCACAACTTCAATTTCACGACTAATGAAATCGTCATATGTTAAGATTTAATTCGTTTCATTAAATTTCATTACAAATTAAACCTCTAAAAGTATACAATTTTAACCATTTTATTTTCAAGTGTTCTCGTGCGAGTTTGAACCTTTCAATTCACTCTTAATCATATTGATAAGATGTTGATTGTGTTGAACACATTTCGACATGAGGCCGATGTGTAGTAGCAACTTCTTTTCAAATTAATATCAAAATATCGAGCATAATATTAACAATATGATGCCGGAGGCTCATGCCTGATATACAGGAGGCTTAAAAGTGCTGACTGACAGACTGGTGTGTCTATTAACATTCTGTTCACAGCAGGGGGGACACACAGGCCACTTAAGCATCACACTTGCTCGCATTCACAGCCAAGTCCACTTAAATACCCATTGCATCAACAACACCAGCGGCTTATCAATCAACAAGAATGGATGGATCCTATTGGTGACTCAAATATCTGATATCATAATCAATGGACCGTTCTATTATTAGCTATGCCCCGCCCATCACTAGCTAAGCTCCACCCACACCTCGCCGTGTTGGGATTGATCGATCTCCAAATGCCCTAGCTATCAATTTCCTGAAAACTATACAGGGAAGCTGTTGAACATTTTGTAACTAATTTGACTGACTGGCCTATGGCAGCAACAGCGCCCAGTCAAATTAGTTTCAAAATATTCAACAGAATATTTATTAAATAGTAAAAGCAAACAATTTGTACAACAACGCATAGACCGTCTCCAAATATGCGTTCGTGACGTACTTATCGACATCATTCATGACGTCATTCATTATGATACCCTTCTACACATCACGTCAACAATGTGTACGAATTGTATGTCTTTGATCAATTTATAATTTAATAAATATTCTGTTGACATCTTGAAAAAACTAATTTGCCTGGCAGCTGCTGTTGCCATTGGTAGGCATGCGTGCATGCATGCAGGTATGCAGGCATGCAAGCAGGCAGGCAGGCAGGCAGGCAGGCAGGCAGGCAGACGGGCAGGCAGACGAGCGGGAAGGCAGGCATGAAGGCAGGCAGACAGGCCGACAGACGGGCGGGCAGGCGGACAGGCAAGCTGGCAGGCATGCAAGCAGACAGACATGCAGGATGACTTAAATAATTCGTGCATGCGTGGGTTGATGGACGGGCGGGCAGACAGGCAGACAGGCAGATAGATTGGTAGGCGGGCAGGTAGGCAAGCAGGCCGGTGGGTAGAAAGAGACACAGGCAAGAGGACAAGCAGGCAATCAGGCGATAAAAGCATACTCGATTGAAATGTACAGACCATGTATTATTCTTCAGATTGTGAATGTAATATAAAGATTTATACGACGTACCCTCTTGTGCCACAGAAGGAGAAACACTGCTTGCACTTGCCGTTCTGACGATATCGTCCAACTAGACAGCGACGAGAGCGGTTAACCACGCGCGGAAGCGTGTAGCTTGTACTGAAATCAAATAACAGAGAAAAAATTACAGCTAGATGACAGACTTATCTAAAGGCGGCCCTCACAACATTGAGCCAAAATTTCGAAAACGTTAGTCGATTAGTCTCTCATGGGATATGCATCTGCTAAATTTAAACAAAATCTCGGCAATACGACATTCATTAACGGAAATCGTCAAAACATTCACAACATAGACGAGAAATCAGGCCATACTGTCCACAACAACATTCTAGCCAGAATCTCGAAGACGTGGGTCGATTAGCCTCTCATCGGGCTACCGTTCTGCTAAATTTAAGTAAAATGCAATTTTCAATTAGGCCTACTCGGCAATATGGCATTCCTTAACGAAAATCGTTAAAAAAAACTTCACAAAATATCCAAGAAATCGGGTCCCGCCGCAACAGTTTAGGCAAAATCTTGAAAACTTGGGTCAATTGGCCTCTCATCGGGATACCCATCTGCCAAATTTAACCAAAATCTAATTTTCAATTACATGGCAATATGACATTCATTGCCAAATATCGTCCACAACATAGCCAATAAATCGGGCCATGCTACCAGCCACAACGCGTTAACCAGAATTTCGTAAACCTGGTTCAATTGGACTCTCATAAGGCTACATTGCTGCCAAATTTGAACAACATGTAATATTTAATTACTCGGCAATACGTCATTCATTAACGAATGTACTTTCTTGATTTGCTTGTAAGACTCATATCTAAATATGTATATATATATATATTTGCTTGTTGGAAAATTTTACATTTTCAAGTAGAGTTCGGTCCGGATATTCGAATATTCATTCAAATAGACAAATATGAATGAATATTCAAATAGCATACGGATATTCGGATATTTATCTAAAATTACAAAATTGTCTTGGATTGGATTGAGCACAATATTTTCTTTTGAAAATGGCTGCCAAAATGTTGTTTGGTCCGATCAACGTCAAACATGGTACATTTCTATGTCCTATAGTGACCTGTTTGGTATTAATTTGTTTAAATGGGATCCAACGGTTTTGGAGATACCCATGGACGGTATGGGAATTCGCCGTATGAATATTTCAGTCGCGAAAAACGAAAAGTCTGGATATCCACTTTCACAGCGAATTCCTTCGTTGTATTGAAATTTGAACCAAATCGGATCAGATTTATTTTTAATACAGCTCCGGACGCACGCACACACGCACACACGCACGCACGCATGTACGCGCAAGCAGGCCCGATCACAATACCCGTTTCCCATTACGAACGAGGGCAATTACATAACATATTACACGTAGCACGCAGTACAATACAATATCAACGTATCCCAGCAGGCACATTAAGTTGTTTCAACGTTGAATCCACGTTGAAATCACGTCATGACATGATTTCAACGTGGATTCAACGTTGAAACAACGTCATGTGCCTGCTGGGATATTGACGCTTAGTACGAGAATTGAAGACTACAGTCAAAACATTTACATAAAGGTAGATGAGTTGGCGGATTTCATTCTTTCTTTCTTTCGTTCTTTCTTTTCATCCGATTAACTCCAAACTTGATCAGCTTCTAATGCTCATGGGGAAATCGTGTTTGTGCTTTTATTTTGGATGCACCCAATGGTTTTCTAGATACCCACCATTCCGTGGGTTCCTTTCTTCTTCTTCTTCTTCTTCTTCTTCTTCTTCTTCTCTTCTTTTCGATCGCTGGTATCACACTTGGAGAGCCGTTCTCAAGATGAAATCTGTAGTTTTCTGCAGTTCTTCCACAGGCCCATACAGCTTTTCAAGAAAAGAGGTTGACAAAGGCCAGATCTCTTCTCTCAGCAGCTGATACCTACTGCAATATTGGAGTATGTGATCTGTGGTCTGTTCTGCTTCTCCACAAGGACAAGCGGGCGATGTCGTAAGGTGGAACCGCCTGTACATGTGTTGGTTTAGTCTGTTTTGTCCAGTTCTGAGACGAAAAATGGTCACTTGCTCTGGGCTCGAGAGATGATGGTAGGCATCTTCTGATTGAGGTGTTCTATAGAGTGACTTATGATAGTCTTCATCTCTGTATGGGTAACCATGTTTTCTGTCTGATTCTCTTCTGCACCCACCTTTGCCACCTTGTCTGCTTCCGCATTTCCTTGGACTCCACAGTGTGAGGGGATCCACTGCAGTGCTATCCGAAAGCATTTGATGGTTTGTAGTGCTTCTTCAAGTTGCGGCAGCTTACCTTTGGTGATAGCCTCAAGGACGGAGCGGGCATCAGATAAAAAAACAATCTGTGCAATAGGGTCTGCTGTTCTGCTGATGGTATTAGCTGCATAAACTAGTGCTTCGACTTCAGCTCTGTAGTTTGTGCAGTGTTTGCCTGTCGGTATTGCAGCTGAATCATGTTGTCCGTTTGGATACTATATGTGCAGTCCGGCACCTCCGCTCTTAATTGCATCTTTGGCTGATCCATCTGTGTAGATCCTTATCCATGTCTCCTGAGGGTACATTTCTTCCAGCATGACTAGGGTCAGGGCCTTCTTGCTCACATCACTGTGTTCATCTTTGGTTGTGAGATGAGGTACTGTGGTGCGATTAGCTATGCTCTCTAGTTTGTTTTCCCAGGGTGGAGGATCAAGTGTGTGGTTTGGGTCTTCTATTTGTGCTGGCAACATTTCTTGGTGTTTCCTTTGAAGTGCTTTTGTCTCTTTCACAAAACTTGATCTTTTAAGTCTTCCTGATGACAGCTGTGCTTGCCTGATCTTCATCGGGTGGTTGTTGAACGATTTGAACTTTGTAGCTTGGATCAGTGCTTTGCATTCCCTTCCTTTGTTAAGTGGAGGGATGCCTGCTGTCTGCCACATTTTTTCTATTGGTGTTGATCTCATTCCACCAGCGATGATGTGCAGTGCCTGGTTTTGTACTCTGTCGAGGTTCTGCTGATGAGCTTTAGCTGCTGTCATCCATGAGCTGGATCCATACTCAAGATGTGGTCGTACGGCACGTAGGTAGATGGTCTTGAGGATCCTTTCATTGGCACCCCACTTTGTTCCTGCCAGCTTCATCATGATGTTTAGCTTTCTTCTGGCCTTTGCCTCTGCGTTCTGGATGTGCTCCTTCCATGTTAATCTTATGTCATAGGTGACTCCCAGGTATGCCTGCTGGTCCTCGTACTCGAGTGGAGTACCGCCCAGTGTCAGATTGCCAACCTTGGTTTTGGTGGACAGTGAGAATAGCATGGCTGATGATTTTTCTTTGTTGATGGTAATACACCAGCGATTGGCCCAAGCTGTAATTCTGTCCAAGGCGAGCTGCATTCTGTACGTGGCAGTCGTTGTGTACTCCTCGGTGCACCAGAGTACGAGGTCATCTGCATAGAGGGCTGCTTGGATCCCATTGGGCAGCTCTGCTACAATGCCATTAATGAAGAGTATGAACAGAGTTGGTGATAATACTCCGCCTTGTGGCACCCCTTGTCTCAGCAATACATTCTGTCCAGATTGTCCATCCACCAGCACCCTAGCTCTGCGATTGTGTAGGTATGACTTGGTCGATCGGAACATGTTGCCACCGATGCCTGTGCGCCGGAGCTTCATTAGGAGGCCATCCTTCCACACCTTGTCAAATGCCTTCTGCAGATCGATAAAGTCAGCTAGCATCACATTCTTGGCTTGAAAAGTGTCCTGTGCAAGATGTGTTGTTTGATCTTCTGTGCTCCTGTATCTTCTGAATCCGGCCAGCTCTGAAACTATAATGTTCTCCGACTCCAGGTATCACTGCAACCGCTGGTTGATGATGCGCTCCATGGTCTTGCATATGCAGTTTGTAAGACTGATAGGACGGTAGCTTAGCACTGTCGTCTTGTTCTTCCCTTTTTCAGAATAGGAGTCATTCTGGCTTCTTTCCAGCACTGAGGAACCTCTCCATTGGTCCAACTGAGACTAAAGATGTCTAGCAACTTGCGGAGAGATGCATTACCAAGGTGTTGGATCATTTCATTCGTAATGCCATCTGGCCCAGGAGATTTCCTCGTCTTCAATTTGCGGACAGCCTTCTTCAGTTCTGCTAAACTAATGTCAACTTTCATTGCATCGTGAGTGTTGATGTCTGTTCTTTCCTTTTGCTCTTTTCTAACCTCTTTTTGATGCATTCGTGATATAGAAATGTTGCTTTCTTTTGCATATGCCTTCACAAAGGCATCTGCAGCCATCTTTCCTGTCAGTGTTTGTCCATCTTCTTCAAGAGTAATCTTCTCTCCGCCGACACCCTCATCATTCAGTGCTTTAGTCAGTCTCCATAGGTTTGTGGTGTCTCTCTCTAAATTAAACCCTGCCGTCTTTTTCCTCCAGCTTCTTCTTTTGGCCTCCAGCTTGGTCTTTGCTTTAGTTTGTTGTAGCGTGAAGTGGTTTTCATGACAGGGATTACCCTCTGCATCTTCTCTGGCCTTGTCTAGTTTATCATGTGCTGCTTGCAGTTCTGTTGCCCAGTAGGGGTGGTGGTTTTTCCTGAACCCTCGAGGAATCGCTTCGTTGGCAGCCTTGAGGATACTTAAATTAAATTCCTTGACCACATTGTTGATGTTTCTCCCTTCTATTGCTATATTTTGGGTAAGCTCATTGGAACGAATGCCGAACAGACTCCAATTTGCCTTTTTGTGGTTCCACCTTGGATGTTGAGGTGAACTTGTCGAAATACTTCCAGAAAGAGAGAGGAGGACTGGGCGGTGGTCGCTTCCTCCTAACTGCGATCCGACCACTCTACTGAGGTTTCTGTGAATGTCTTCTGTACAAAATGCCAAGTCCGGCATTGTTGTCGAGTGCCACCGGCGCGAGTAGAAGGTAGGCTGATCTGTGGGATCTTTGACAAGTAAAAGGTGCTTTTCATCTTGCCATGCTTCAATGTCTTCTCCTCGTTTATCAAGTGTTCTGTATCCCCAGCTCTGGGACTGGCTATTAAAGTCTCCCGCAATGAGGAAGTGTGGTGATCACCACGCCTTTCTTTCTTCCTCTTCGATCACACCAGAAAATCTGGTGGCCTCTGATCTTAAATGGTTTTCCTTCTTGCAGGTGTGTCTCTTGGATGCAGCAGATATCAATGTTGTTTTCGTACAGGAACTGTTCGAGCTCTGATTTCTTGTTGGTAACCCCTTTTGCGTTCCAGTGCATGATGTTGATACTGGGGTTCTCTTTGGGTTTGGTCTTCTCTTTCGGTTGGCCAGTAGATCTCCATCCTCGTCCCCTGGCTCCACAAGACGAGTTGGTGGGACCTCCAGTAGCTGAGGGTGGGCTCCTTCGAGGCGTGGAGCCAGGCGCTGCACCTGCCTGGCGGATCCTCACGGGGCGAGCACCATTTCGGTTGATTCGATCTCCAAGTGTTATTTCATTAGCGTTGTGCATAATGCTCTGGTTAGCCACTCCAAATGTCTGGATTGACACCCAGTGGGTTACACCCCTGCGCCACGTTGAGGCCGAGCATATAGTCTTAAACAGGGGCGTTGGTTCCTTTGGGGAAAGAGATTTCCAGTGGGAAATGTATGCGGATTTTCAGTATTGATATTTAAACTGCGACCCCACCCAGAGTTTTGGTCTAATCAACATCATACTGTGTCAGGATATTACCCTTATAGTCCCGAAGATGTCTGCCTGCGCAAAGAGTGATACTGATCTTTAATCTTTGACTCCCAAAGCATGAAGAAGGGTCCCATAGGGATAAATGGGTGTTTTCAATATGGATCTTTAAACTGGGACTACTACGCATAGATTCTTTGTCAAATGCTCACCATACTTGGCCAGGATGTTACCATTTGGAGTCCCAAGATATGGATTGACTTGGGTGTCACACCCCAGATGAAAAGGTCACCCGTTGGGTCAAATATCCCAATTCTAGTTTTTCGGCATAAATTACCTCCCTTTACGCATACAAGCTGATCGAGATTCTTAGGTTCAGTGAAATATTATATTTTCGGCCCAAGGCCCCGCTCCTCGAGCCCCTCCCCTCCCCTACTTACTTTGTAAGTTTTTGCTTATTTGACGTTTCATGACTATTTGCTTCATTTTCAGGAAGGCTTCTAAATGATCAAACTTTACGGCCAGATCACACCTTACTGGTCACATATACCATTTTTGTGTTTCTGGCATAGATTCCCCTCCCCCCCCCCTCCTCTTTACCCCATACGCGATGATTGAAAGTCTTAGGTTGAGTGATATGTTTTCAAGCCAAATACACTCCCATTAACTGATTTCTTGGTTATTTGAAGTTTCGTGGCCTTTTCCTTGATCTTCAAGAAAACTTTACCAAAGGTATATCACACATGCTGCATCCACTGGTTAATGTTCGAAATGATCTCAAGGTCAATGTCACCCCTTATGTGTCAAAGTTATCAGCTTTTCCGTGCTCAATGTATTCATATAGTAAACCTATGGGAATTTTAAGTACGTATTAGGGCTATGATGCTACCCCTCGGGTCGCAAAGATCTTTGCTCATTTGGGGTGGGTGGGTGGCTGGTCATAGGTCAAAGTTACCCCTCGGGGTAAAAATTACCATTTTTCGTTATTGGCAGAAACGAAATCACATTTATCAGACGTCAATTGACATATTTCAAGATTCTCCTTTGTTACCCCATAATCTCATGGTCGCCTTTTTAGGGGATACACTACGCCAAAAAATTGCGTCAAAGTTACTCCTTTTCACTTTTTTAGAAATGAACTTACTGCCAATATACGCTCTAATGGGCATATTAGCTAATGCATTATGGCCGATTTTGGCGTCCATGCGAGTGGAAGAATTAAAAAAAGACGCATTAAAATCCATGACAGGCAAAATTTAGTACAACATGTCATCCATACTATTTGTGTTATATAGGTCATTGGGAACATCGTGAGGCCGGATGACGTCTTTTCTTTTGCCCTGGGGTCATTTGGGGTCCAAAATAGGCCACGACCCCAAAATTTGTTGAAAATAGTTTTATAGGTATTTTAGGTTTTTTGTTAGCGTCAAATCTTTTAAACAATAAATAATATTGTTACTGATAATTATTGCCTAATAATCTAGTTCAAATATAAATGATTTTAAATCCTCAAAGTGGGTTTGCTGGTAAAAATAATAGATAGACCGAGGTAAATTTAGAAAGTGTGCACTAAAGTAAAATGGAAACAGGATCTTCTGCAGAACGCCAGCTAATTAAGTAATCAATAGGCTTTAGCTAGTATACATTAAGTATTTAAAAAGAAAGATGGAAGCAATAGCTAATCTTAACAGAAAACCTCCAAATGATGAAACCGATTTTGCAAAATGCATTTTCTGTCAATGCCTTACGGACAGTGTTTTACGAGATGGAACACAAAGTGGTAAGCAACGTGTACAAGCTGTTGTGACACAGAGACGGAAACTGCGTGATTTAAAAAATGTGGACACACTCGAGAAACTAGGAAATTTTGCTGACTGGACAGCCATTATGCTTTAGCTTGAAGACTGTTATTCAGCTTTTACAAGTGAGCAAAAGATATCACAACTACGAAAGGCCACCGTATCTGAAGACGCATCCTCGTCAACATCGGAAGGACAACGATCGAGACCTCCATCTAGAAAATTCTATCAGTAACATCGATTGGCTCATGTGCATATTCTATCAGAAAAATGAGCATGATTCAGTTTTATGAAAGGTTCAAACAACTGAAACATCAAGCAAGATTTTGGCTGGCGTAAATACAAAAAAAATCTGAACTTTTACAGCGACTTACGTGTACCACTGAGGCTCGTCACCTCTGATGGTAAGTACCGCCTGTAATGTTACTCCTCCGTCCTCAGAGACTTAAACAGAGGGAGTACAGATCACACAGATGGCGACTGTCATTCTATGAAAACAGTTGTACAAGAACTAAAGTTAGCCTTAATCCGTGGTGATGTTCTTGGACTTGATGAGGTTTGGCACAGCTATCTAGTTTTTACTGAACTTCTTGGTGAAAGTCCCAAATCAGCGATATCTATCTAGAAAACCATCCTTCAAAGAAGATGTGGGGGCGTTTCTTGGAAATTGTGCCTCATTTTTGTTGCCTCTCGATCGCCAGAAATCATGTCTGATTTTTCCTGCAGAATATGCAAATACAGCAGTCTCCAAATTATGTCTTGAGAAAGGCAATGCTGAATCTTGTTCCATGTCTGTTAACTCGGATCGTGAGTTCCTTCGGTCGCTGGTTCATGTTATGCTTAGGATCTGATCTGATTTTAAATTTGTCTCAGGTCATGACGGTAGGAGAAATATTGTCTGTGATCAAGTAAAAACCCTACATCTGATAGCCTGTTAATTATGCTCCTGACGATGACGTTGCTGTGCAAAGGCGATTCTGTAGTTGATGACATAGATGAGTGTTATCCTGTAGAAGCGCCAAATAATGTGTATTCAATTGCCCAGGATAATGTATACGCCGTGTCTAGTGGTAAAAAGCTGACCCCAAAGCAAATAGGGATAGATCTTACTGTCCATAATGTAACACGTTCAAAGCAACTGGTTGACATTTCGCATGAAGCTGGCCATTGTATAAGTTATGATATGGTTCGCAGGAGAAAAAGAAGGCATGGCAGACATTTGTAGATAATCCTACATTACTGAATGGTTTGATTTGATCTAAGCATTTTTTTTTTGTTCTAAGGGACAATTGGGATTGAATCACACGTTGTTTACAACTTAGTTATGATTCGCTCCATACCTAGATATTATACAATAATAATGGTGGCAGTGTAGTGTAGGTTCAGACATATAAGTACATATATATAATTGGAAATGCACCAGAGAGATCCACTGCCAGTAGAGGGCAATGCCTGCGCTCCGACGTAAAATGCCATAAAGGGTATCCCATACCGGCGCAGCGCTGCAGCTGCATAGAAATTCACTCCGGCGCACCCACAACCGCGCACACGCCAGCAGTGCTGCGCTAATGCGTATAACTGGGGGATACGATGCGCCGGAGTGGTCCCCCGCCGCCGAAGACCCACGCCAGCCTGGGACTCCCCACTGGTTCCGAGATCCACCAGCTGCGGTGCGGCGTGATGGCGCGGGAAATGAAGCGAGGAATAATCCATACACGTACGCTAGTATAACCGTTGCCGCTTGTGGGCTTATTTAAAATAGCTGTCAATCTAACAGTTCTCACCAGTGCATATACGTGTATAAACCACCAGCCCACCTCACCACTCCGCGTCACCAAGTCGAACCACATCCTAGGGGTCTGTGTCTGTATAGGCTCAGTTTTGTTATTTAGCACTTGGTGCCAGCCGGCGGCAGCCCTCAAGGGGCCCAGTACTGTATGGTACTAGGCGTGGAGATGTGACTGAAGGAACATTCCAAAATATCGAAGTATGTGTATGCCGATTGCATGGTGTCAATCGCGATAACCGGAGTGTAAAAGAAGCTAGGCATGTATTGTTTTGTAAATCCAAAAGCTCACTTGAAGGTTTACCACCAACACAAAACGCACTAAGTTTCCATGTGAAGCGTGTTTACTATCACGTCTCTGTTTGGTTAAAAGCAATCGTCAACTTCCAAACCACCATATCTCCAGTTGAAAGTGGTGGGTGGATCATTGAGAATGATAAATTGACACCTGTTTTATTGGACATAGATCCTATCACCAAAACATGCTTGGAAATTTGTTCACGTGGATGCAAAACAAAGCGTGCAACCGCAAACTGCAAATGCTACACACAGAAATTGAGATGTACTAGAGCTTGTAACTGTGAAGCAGTTGTGTGCAAAAACCCAAATGTTAATATATAAACACGAACATCTTATGTCAGTATAACAAATTGTGCATATGTGATTGATTCAGTCAGTAATCCTGCCCAAGAAATCCCTTGAAATGACATAAAATTGTTTGCAACGTAAACAGTTAAATGATTTGTTCAATCATATTTGAACTAGATTTATTGGCCAATAATTATCAGTAATATTTTTCTTTATTGTTTAAACCATTTGAAATATTTTTTTCGGAATGGGGCATTAATAAAATACTGTTTAAAAGTTTTTCAGCAAATTTGTGGTCCGTGACATATATTTGACCCCCAGATGATACAAGGGCAAAAGAAAATATGTCATCCGGTCTAGCGATGTTCCCAAATACCTATATAATGCAACTAGCATGGATGACACATTATACTAAATCTTGCCTTTCAACGTCACATTTTTGGATTCTGCCACCCCACTACCAGGTTTTCAGTTTGTTTGTTTTAAAATGAACTCCATTTTGTAATCGATATGAATCATATTTCTGTGATGGGAGAGATCCCACATTTATTTTTTCGATAGCTGTTATTGTGTGATTGATTGGATTTCCACCATAAAAATCCTCAGTGGTCCCAACAACCTTTCTGTATAACCTTTCTGTACTTTAAGAAAGGGTAATTTTGGTCTGTTTATGCAATTCACCAAAATCTGGTAGAATTCTTGGTAAATCAGAGAAAACTCATAGAACAATTCATGAATCCATGTCGTCAGTCTATCATATGACGCCATAATCAACTAAGTGACGTGTAGGATGACGTCATAATCATTAAGCCGTGAATGACTCGATTTAGTCCGTCTTAGCCCTTTAATGACTAAATTTGTTCAAAAATTAGAATATTTACTTATTGAAGGCCCATTTGCAGGCCAACTGATGACTATGTTTGGGAATTTAGCACTGGAATGACTGTCTCGGTTATCGAGCCAGTCATTCCAGTGGTAAATTGTCAAAAATAGTCTTCTCTTAGCCTGCAAATGAACATTCCCCGAGACCACTACAGAGGCCGGGTTTTGGCCGGCTTCGTCTTGAAAGGGTTAAAAGCTTCATAGTCCGTCACGTTGTATGAATTGTCTGTCTTTACTATGTAATAACCACGTTGCCATAGGCAGCAACACCACCCAGTCAAATTAGTTTCAAAATAGTCAACAGCTTACCTGCATAGTTTTCTGGAAATTGATAGTCATGGAGTTCAGAGATCGATTGATCCAAACATGAGCGTGGAGTAGGTTGAGCTTAGCTAGAGATGGGCGGGCATAGCTAAAACTGGAAAGGTCAATTGCCAGCGAAAACTTTTCATGTTCCTTATTTAAAAACATTGAAAGAATTGGAATTGGCTTACAGCTCTACTCGTTCGCCAGACAAAGTTTTTTATAATAATATAGTAGTAGTAGTAGTAGTAGTAGTAGTAGTAGTAGTAGTAGTAGTAGTAGTAGTAGTAGTAGTAGTAGTAGTAGTAGTAGTAGTAGTAGTAGTAGCAGCAGCAGCAGCAGCAGCAGCAGCAGCAGCAGCAATAGCAGCGGTAATAATAATAATAATAATAATAATAATAATAATAATAATAATAATAATTATTATTATTATTATTATTATTATTATTATTATTATTATCCCATAGTAATCACCGCGTCCGTCTGTCCGTCCGTACACAATATGTCGTAAACAGCGTATCATACAGAACAATTTCAGATAGTTTAATGAAACTTGGTCTATGCCTCAGTTAGGATACGTAGATTTGCCGTTTGAAGGATTCACCTTTACAATTCCAGGATCTTGGGTAAAAATGGACTTTTAATGCAAAAACTCACGATTTTTGTCAATTTTCTCGAAAACACCATATCATACAGAATCGCGTAAAATAATATAATTAAAATTGGCAGTTGGCTACTTTATGGTGGGCAAATGTGCCTTTTGGATGATTCACCTTTATAGGCCCAAGATTTGGGGTGAAAATTGTTTTATTCAAGCAAAAACTCACGATTTTTGTCAATGTTCCAGTAAACTGCCTATCATACAGAATCGTTTACGATATTTGAATGAAACTTAGTGTATGCCTCAGTTATGATAGGCAGATGTGCATTTTGAAGAATTCACATTTATAGATCCAATGGTTTGGATGAAAATGGGAATTTTAATGCAAAAACTCACGATTTTTGTCAATTTTCACGTAAACACCATATCATTTAAAATTGCTTAAAACAATTTAATGAAACTTGGCAGGTAGCTTCTGTATAATTGGCAGGTAGATGTTACTTTTGACAGATTCAGCTTTACAGGTCCAAGATTTTGGGCGAAAATTGGCTTTTTAATGCACAAATTCACATTGTTCTCGTAAACAGCATATCATACGAAATCGCTTAAAATAATTTAATGAAACTTGCTAGATGGCATCTTTATGATGGGTCGCTGTGCCCTTTCCAGGACTTCACCTTTATAGGTCAAAAGCTTTGGGTCAAAATTTTAATGCAAAAGACACAATTATTTTAATTTCCTTGTTTTTATTTTTTATTTTTATTTATTTATTTTGCTCTTTTTATTTTTAATTTTTAATAATATGAAGGCTTTGATTAAAATTGCTACCTACTACATAGCTAAAGGTATTTTCAGTGAGTGCGTGGCCCATTATTATTATTATTATTATTATTATTATTATTATTATTATTATTATTATTATTATTATTATTAACATCCTTTAACACTCAACCTGGGCAAACACGTCCTCTACAGTGGTCTTGTTAGTGTTCATTTGCAGACAGGGAGAGAACTACTTTTGAAAACTTACCACTGACATGACTGGGTCGATAACCGAGCCAGTCATTCCAGTGATAAAACCCCAAAAATCCGGCCACCCTAATAATAAGTAGCCTAATGATAATAATAATAATAATAATAATAATAATAATAATAATAATAATAGAAATGGCATGCAATCCGCCTATGAGCCAGCTGTCAACAACACCGATCTTTAAACGATCACCGGTTGTCGAATGAATGAATGAATGAATGAATGAATGAATGAATGACTTTATTCTCCAACTCTACAGAGTGTAGCTACAGATGCCATATTATTATTATTATTATTATTATTATTATTATTATTATTATTATCCTTATTATTGTTATTATCGTTATTATCATCATCATCATCATCATCATCATCATCATCATCATCACCATTATTATTATTATTATTATTATTATTATTATTATTATTATTATTATTATTATTATATTATTGCACATTTATTCCCTTTTGGATTTCATACTGTCTCATCTCCTTGTCCATGTAAAGGTCGAAAGCGGTACAAGGAGACAGCCATGCCCACCCCCACCCGTCCCAATTTTCAATATACCTCTTCCATACGCTCGCCTCCTTGCCCCGACGCGAAAGGTGAAATAGAAGGAGCGAGGAGGCTTAGCTATGGGTCCGGCCACCATATCCAGTGGATGTTAGCATTCGGCAATGCTGCCGGGAACTGTTGCAGAAATGAGATGGGATGCAGTGGGGTTGAGATGGAATGAATACACTTCATCAATCCAGTCTCCATCCATCATCAATCTCGTGTGACGTCATAATCAACCCAAGCAGTGCATGATGACGTCACAATCATTATGTCACAAAGGGTTCCATATAGACCGTCATAAAATCCCAAACAGTCTGACATGTTGTATGAATTGTATGTCTTTGTAATTCTTTGCAATTTAATAAGTTGAATATTTTGAAATTAACTTGACTGGGCGCTGTTGTTAGCAACAGCACCCAGTCAAACCAGCCCCAAAATACCCAACAGCTTACTTGTGTAGTGCTTTGGAAATTGATAGTCGGGGATAGTTCAGAGATCGATCGATCCCAACACGAGCGAGGTGTGGGTGGAGCTTAGCTAGAGATGGGCGGAGCATAGCTAAAACCGGAAGGACCCATTGAGATGAGATGAAATAAAATGAAATGAAATGAAATGGAATAAAAGCACTATCCCCCGCGACACCTAATTCCCACCCCTCCATTTCCGTGTGCTAGATTATTTGTATTGTCTTAGGCCTTCTTTTATACATTTTGCAACATTTAGTCCGAGTCGGGCATATTCTGTACTCATTAGGCATGTAAAGATGTATTTACTTGCGCGTTTTCGAAAATATTCTGGAATGTACTTATCTCGGAGTTGCTTAAGAGCTGGACATTCTATAACGAAGTGGTATTCATCCCCTACCTTCCCAGTACAAAACTATAAATCTTGGATTAATTTGGTCTAAACAGATTTATTTTTTGTTCTAATGGAAGCTATGATAAGACTTGCGTCTTGTAACAATGTCTCCCATGCACATAAACATATAATACAATAAATACATCAAGGTGGGGGGTTGTATAGAATAATTAATAAATTCTAACCGTTTAACAATTAAACCATCAAGAAGCAAGAGCGTCTACAATTCCAATTTCAATTTCGAGTTTATTCGGAAACTTCTTCAGAAGTGTACGAAACATAGAGACATGAAATATACATACATACAGCGCTCTCCATAACATAATCGAAATCTTTATATACAAATCCGAGTGAAAAAGGGTAGATATGGTGAATATGTTACAATTAAAAATAATCTTAACGAAAACCGAATAACGAAAACGATAACGAAACCCTATAACAAATTTACTAGATGTTATAAGTGGAATGTGTTACAATTTAAATAACCGTGGATTAATTTACATTTTATCACACATTCTGTGGTAGATGGTGAAACTAATGAGACCAGGAGTTGTTGCTGTCATAGACGCAGCCACGTCCTAAACAAATATAATTTCAAAATATTCAATAACTTCCCAGGCGCCATAGAAATGTCAACACTGGAATTTAAAATGTAGTAGTTACCGACAAACTTAGAACAAACAAGAAAAAAAAGACGGACCGAATAATGCGTAATAACAATATAGCTGGTGCTGATACTGCTGCTGTTCATACAAGCTATCAAAGACAGCACGAACTTACAATAGACCTTTCCAATTTATCCATCAATCATATGACGTCGTAATCAATTACGTGACCTATAGGATGACGTCATAATCAATGACGTTATGAATGGGGTAGTTAAGTTCGTCACGAACACTTAATTCACCTTTCCAGAGTATTCATCTATCATCTGCGGACATATGGCGTCATAATCAGCTAATCGGCGTGCAGGATGACGTCATAATCATTACGTAGTTTAACTCTTATAATAGTCCAATACGCTATGCGAATTGTATGTCTCTCCTATTTAATAAACATGCTATTGAATATTTTGAAACTAATTTGACTGGACGACGATGCTGCCATAGGTAGCAACAGCACCCAATCATATTAGTTCCAAAATATGTAATAGCTTGAACCTGTATAGTTTTCTGAAAATCGATAGTCAGGAAGTTCAGAAATCGATCGATCCCAACACGAGCGAGGTGTGGGTGGAGCTTAGCTAGAGATAGACGGGGGCATGGCTAAAATGGGAAGGTCCATCAATGACGGATTAAGCGTACGAATTGTATGTTTTTACAATTTAAGAAGCATGTTGTTGAGTATTTTGAAGTTAATTTGACTGAGCGCTGTTGCTCCATAAGCATACCTGTATAGTTTTCTAGTCAATGTTTTCACGGATCGATCGATCCCAACACGAGCGAGCTGTTGGTGGAACTTAGCTAGAGATGGGCGGGGCATAGCTAAAACTGGATTCTCCATTGACTTACCAAACAGCACCGGTGCCAGATAGTTTCAGTCAAATTAATTTCAAAATATTAAACAGTTAACCTATATGATTGTTTTGATTTCATGTTTGAAAGAGATGCGCAAATTTTATGATAGATTAAGCCACGAAATAAATTAAAGGTGCATATTCACACGACAATGTTTGAAAATAAAATTGTTAAAATCGTAGATTATTAGAGGCTTAAATTGTCCCTTATTTAAGGAAACGAAATAAATCTTAGCATGTGACGATTTCATTCAGTATAAATAAATTTTTTTAGTTGCGAATTTGAATTAGGGACTTGTGTCTCTAATGCAATTTCACAAATTGAATAAATTATATTAATTTATACATAATGATATCATCATATATTAAGCTTTATTTCGTTTCTCTTCATCTAGGCACATAATTTAAGAGTCTAAAAGCATAACATTTTAGCAATAAAAATTCCACGCATTTTACTGTAAATATGCACCTTTATGTAATAATTAAAGATGTACTTACCAGGAATGAAGCCATGCCATGAGGAAATTCACAAATAAAACACTATTAATCCCGTTTTTCCAATACATCACGTTTCAGTTAACTGAAATATGCTTAATTAAGCAAAATGTTAAAATAAAGTAATTCGAAATTTGTTAAACTTAGGATATCCGCGATGATTCAGACGAGCGAATCAGAGGTTTTCCTCAGAGCAAGACTAAAATATTTTAAATGATTCATTCAGTGTCAATGACGGAATACTTGAGACACATATAGTGTTAAACATCACAGAGGGTAGAATTTTTTTATTGGCTCAATTTTTGACAATCCGTAGGCGTTTTGGGAGATATTTTATGAAGTCGGAGCACGTTTTCTAATAAATCTCTTCAAAATGGGCTTGGGATGAGAGAATGAATGAAATTCCTGAGTTGTTCGCGAGCCACACTATAATGGAGTTAACCACCCGAACCCGAGGGCCACAGCAACAAAAAAACCGCTTTTATCATAATTACTTAGTTGAGTATTTTTGAAAACTAATTAATCGAAACTAAACTAAACTAATGTGGCAGACAGCAATGCAGCAACGGGTTCTTGAAAAAATTAGTTTATGAAATACTCAACAGCTTACATATATGACTGATTTTGAACCTGTTATTCTGAGACATCCGGGTTCAAAGGGTTCACGGATTTTGGCATACGCTACTAATGAACAGTCATGAAGAGAGTGCGAGTTTGAAAATAACAACCAATCCAATCACACAGCAGGCGCCTACTACTAATATTGAGTATTTGTATCAGTAAATGCCACTTTACTCTCTTTGGATTACAGCGAAGATGGGTGTTACAGTGCAGCTCATAGATAAGCTAACATATTTCCAAAATAACAACAAAAACATGTTAGTTGGTACAATTTTTAACACAATGTAGGAACCGTTCTGTTAAATATTTTGAACATAGTTGGATTGGAAGACATCGCTGCTTTATGCAGCAATGTATTCCAATCCAACTATGTTCAAAATATTCAACAGTATGCCTACGTTTTATTTTATTTTGGAAGTATGTTAAGTTATTATTGCGCTGTACCGTACCTCGATGCCAGCATCTTAAAGTTAAAGACACAATTCAATCAGGATTCAGAGATACGTGTCTTCAGCTGATCTAACTAAGAAATCGCATAACCGTTGCTAGGAAAATTCGATTGCAAGTTGTTTCTGCCGTAGACAACCACAATTTCCAGTCAAACTTTCATTAAAATCACCAACAGGAAGCGAATTATATGGCATAGTAAGGAAATTATATCCGTAAGCATATGGAATGGCACGTAATTACTGGCTTTAGACAGCCGGATTAGTGGTCACTCCGAGTTAATTTCATCTGGTCATTAGACTGTTTAACAAATGGCAGCCACTTTACACTGACATGGCCATGAGTTCTGGAATTCCTGGCGTGTTTTGAATCGTTGGCATAATTCTAGCACATTTACAAGTGATTAATGGCAACATCATCGTCGACCAATCAATTATTTAAATTTTATGGCAGATCTTTATTTTATGACAGACAGGTTTTACTAGGAAGAGTGCACACATTTGTAGAAATAGGCCTTCATTCCGCTATAGGCTCTACACGCCATGCAAGCTCTACGCTGATGCAACCAATGGAAGAATACAATCTGGCGCTAAAGTATATGACGTCATAATCAATTACGTCACATGTATATAGGCTGATGTCACACTCATAATTGACAGAAATACTGCCTTCTCAAGCTGGAATAGTCAGTCAGTTGTACGAATTGTATGTCTTTGACCGATTTACTATTTAATAAACGCCCTATTGAATATTTCGAAACTAATTTGACTGCGCACTCTTGTTGCCATAAGCAGCTACAGTACTCAGTCAAATTAGTTTCAAAATATTCAACCGCTTACCTGTATAATTGCCTTGAAAATGAGATTCTGAGAATTCAGGGGTCAAAGTATATACATACTAAATAGATCACAAAACGTGTAAAGCATGGGCGGAGCTTAACTAAAATGGGCGGGGCGTAACTAGAAATTGACCCCTCTATTGATGGACACGATCTGTCAGTCTAATGTCGATATTTGTCGGAGTTTTCATGGAGGAAATGACATGATATTTTTCGAGTTCTGTCAGAAGAAACCGACTAGATGCGAAGACAAGTGATTGATTTCAATAATACTATCAAACTAGAAGTAGTTGACAACAGTTCTCCGAACTATACAGCTTAATGACGACGACAACGGCTACGACGATGCGTGCATGTTTTCTGCGGCTTGAAAGGCGTGGAAACTACTCTCAGCTGCAATCAGGTTTTTTTCAGTAACCTTCTCCACTGTGTCTTGATGCTTGCGAGCCTCCTAAGCTCATTCAATTCATGTTCGTCCTCATGGGTCTTTGATTAGCCTACGTTATATTCCCAACAAGCGTTAACTGTCCACATAATTATATTATTACCTGACTACTTATTTTACTATTAATTAAACATTTGAATCATTGTCATAATGTCAAAGAATACGTTTAGCCAGAATACAAAATATATATCCACATTTACTTTACAGAAATGCAATCATGATTAATATGAGTTCAATCAGACAAATTTATATCATCCAAATTCTCAATACATGTTTAACTAATTATTTGGTCAAAGAATAACGTAGTCTTCAATAGAATACATTTTTAACTTTAATCATGGGAACTCAAGTGCCTCAATTTCAAGACAACTCACAATACAGTAGACCTATACATTAAAGCTATATAATATCGTTGATGAAACAAAAGTGACTGGAACCAGTTGCTGCAATAGGTAGCAACAGCTTTCAGTCAAATTAGTTTTAAAGTATTCAACAGGATACCCCATACATGTGCTGTTGCTGGTCTGAAATGGTTAACGTTTATCATTAAATGCGAGAGGGATAAGTTATGTTTGGCGCGCGACTGGCGGGTTGTAGGCTGGATACAAGCTAGGTAGACGTCAGTCATAAGTACAATACAGATTAGAAATTACTTAATGTGTTTCCAAAACTAAAACTAGGAAACATCTCAGTTAGTACAATTTTGAATACGATATAAGAAATGCCCCTCTGTTGAATATTTTGAACATATGGCAGCAGCAGCGCCCAGTCAAATTAGTTTCAAAATATTCAACAGCACGTTTTATTTTGTTTTGGAAACCAGATCAAGTTATGGGTGAGAGGTACTGTATGAATATACGCGTCAAGTTGCTGACAGTGACATCATATAAACTGGCTCAACCGATGTTTATACAGACCACTACATGCACTCTATGACCTCTGTATACACCCACAGCTTCACTAGATAACCTCTGTACATATTGACCGCTGCATACTTGTGACACCTAAATATATATATATATATATATATATATATATATATATATATATATATATATATATATATATATATATATATATATATATATATATATATACTGACCCATAGATATCGTATATACTGGCTAGCTAGATCGCTCATCACCCTCTCAAAAGTAGCATTTCAGAGTTCAGTATTCTCACCGGATGTATAGTCTCCAAAACAAATAGTTTTTGTTACCAAACCTAATACGTAGTCGAATAAAGTGGCAGATTAATATAGCCAATACCATTTTATTTCTGATAAAATTATGTAAATTTGTGTCTGTTCAATTTCTCTTCAAATTAGAAAAAGATAATTTAGTCATTTGTGAATGTTATATGCAGATGATTCACATGTCATGCGCAATTGCAATTTACCGAACTCCTGTCACTGGCGGTCACAACAACTATCCCCATAGTGAGGGTATGCGCATGAGCCATCTATCCAACATATACGATATATATATATATATATATATATATATATATATATATATATATATGTACTGACCATTAGTCCACAACACTAAATATCATCTTCTGGCATTATGGCAGCCGTATTATTTACCCACGGGGCGGGGCGTACGTGTGTGCGTACGTGCATTTCCATTACCGATTGCGCAGACGTTATTTAAGGGCTATAACGAACGTTTTACCGATTTCTATATCTGTGACTGAAATTTACCTTTCCAGTTTATTTATCCATCATGTGACGTCATACTCAACTAAGTGGCGTGTTGGCTTACATCATGAATGATTCGAAATAGTCCGTCTTTAACGCTTAATAGTCCGACACGTAGTACGAATTGTATGCCCTTGCTATTTTAATAAACATGCTGTTGAATATTTTGAAACTAATTTGACCAGTCGAATTAGTTTCAAAATATTCAACAGCTTACCTGCATACTTTTCTGGAAATTGATAGTCAGGGAGTTCATAAATAGATCGATCGTAACACGAGCGATGTGTCGGTGGAGCTTAGATAGAGATGGGCGGGGCATAGCTAAAACTGGAAAGGTTCATTCTCTGACGACCTCTAGTGCTTATGGCCTCTATGGGAATTTCACAAATATTGAGATAGACAATTAGATTTTCATATTCATTTCCAATATTCAAATTCAAATTTATTTTATTTCCCATTTCAGTTTATGGATATGAATATTCTACAATCATGCAGTCCATCAAAGGCATAGCCTATGGAGCGATGGACTCCTTATACATAACACAAGACCATGACAATAGTGAAGTCGCTAGCTTTGGTTATCCAAAATTGTCGCCCATATATAACTGAATCATTCTAAATAGCTAAATCAATGCACGCACCTAGGCTAGATTAACACGTGCGTCGAGATATAATTGTGACATGGACGCAGAAGTTAATTTTCTCAGAAAAAAGAAAAATCTGACTAATCAACCGATAGACTGGCATTCCGCCATACCAGCCGGCAGCTAGTCTCTAACGCCGGTTCTCACATTTATGGATATATAGACCGGGGCCCGACCATTTCGATCTGCGAAGTGGAGTTTGTGTATGAGTCTAATCAACTGACCGGTGGCCGTCCGACAAACTGATAGCAAACCCCAGAGATATGCCCGTTAAGCAACCCTCTAAAGTATGTCCACCTGTGTCAAGCATAATACTTTAAAGGCACACCTCGTTTATTTAGAGTTGCTGACTTTTAAATTGTTTAACATAGTTGGTAGCTTTAGTGCGTAAGCTACCACATCTAAAACGATGAACTTTTCCAGTTTATCCATCCATCATATGATGTCATAATCAACTATGTACCGTATAGGATGACGTCATAACCAATGACGCTAAGAGTCACGAACGCTTAATTGCGGACGTTGTACAAATTGTATGTTTTTACTATTTAATAAACATGCTGTTGAATAATTTGAAACTAATTTGACTGGGCGCTCTTGCTGCCATATGCAGTAACAGCAACCAGTCAAATTGGTTTCAAAATATTTAACAGTTTACCTGTATAGTTTTCTGGAAATTGATAGTCAGGGATCTCAGGGATCGATCGATCCCAACAAGAGCGAGGTGTGGGTGGAGCTTAGCTAGAGATGGGCGGGGCATAGCTAAAGCTGGAAAGGGCCATTAGAACAGAGTCACCTTCTGAAAGCGTAGGAACATGGGGGGGGGGAGGGGCAACAGTCCCCAGGTTTTTCCTCTCACAGTGTATGCCATAGCGTTACCCTATGATTTGGCACCACCCATAGTTTAACCCCCACACCAGGTCAAAGTACGTTCATCCACCCTTGCAGTCAAATTTTATAAATATTAAACAAGCATTCATTCATGTATGTTATGCGTCTCGCCCATCACCAATTTACTGGCCTTGAGATTAGTCATTTTACCCTCAACTTGAGACAGCTATTCAGAACATTAAGGCCAACATTCCACCCACGTTACGTCAAGAACCAGTCGGTTAAACTTGCGCTATCTTGTCAGAAAGAGTTCAATCCTCAACCAAAGTTTGGTAGAAAAAACAAGAGCTTTGTTAAATTCATCTTCAAAATCTTTCTTCTGAGGCTAGGACATATATGTATTTTATTTGTCTGTATACCAATGTGTGTACTGGAGGCAATGGCCGTGATTGATCAATCAGGAGTCGTGACGCCGTTGTTCGTTTTAAAAAAATTTATTTTACCTGGTTTTTTTAGTTATTTAATTAATTTAAAAAAATTAATTTGTCTTAATGCAACATGCTAATTTTGTGGCGCCCCCCAAACAACAGTTTGTTCTGGTCAAATCTGTCATATTTAGAAAACCAGTGAATGTGTCAGGACAGAACATATTCTATATACTTTTGAATGTATGTGTGCAATGCTCTCTGGGACAATGGAGGGCAGTAAATTTGTATGAGTGCATACATTATTGAGACGAAACACATTGCCCAACATGCAAAACAACCCTTTGACAAGAGCTCCGCAAACGGCGCATAATACACCACCATGATGACAAACCAATGAATGAGAGCTATCAGAAAATATTTATTTCTTCCTCAGACCCATCAGACCACTCATCCTTATGAAGTGTCAAAGCGATTCGTTAAACGGTCAAGGAGGTATCGTCAGGAAACCAATTTTCAAGATGGCTGCCGCTGACTGGCGGCCATATTGGATTTAAGATTATCGTAAATTTCGATAAGTTTCTTCGCCAGACATATTCCAATGACCCTAGGAAGTGACCTGATAAATCGTAACAGAGATATCATCCAGAAACCATCTTTCAAAATGGCAGCCCGTGAATTTTGAGTTTTTTTCTCCAGACCTAGTCCAACCACCCTATGGAGTTTCAAAGCGATCCGATAAACGGGAACATAGTTATCATCCGGAAACCAAATTTTAAGATGGTGGCTGGCGGCCATCTTGAACTTCAGATCATTGTCAATTTCGATAGGTTTCTTCTCCACACCTAGTCCAACCACCCTATAAAGTTTCAAAGCGATCCGATACACAGTAACGGCGTTATCATCTGGAAACCAATTTTTAAGATGGCCACCGGTGGCTGGCGGCCATCTTGGAGTTCGTATCATTGTCATTCTCGATAGGTTTCCTCCCCAGAGGTAGTCGAACCACACCCTATGAAGTTTCATAGCGATCCGATAAGCGATAACAGAGTTATCATCTGAAAACCAATTTTCAAGATGGCCACCGGTGGCTGGCGGCCATCTTGAATTTTGGATCATTGTCGGTTTTGATAGGTTTCTTCGTCAGACCTAGTCCAACCACTCTATGAAGTTTCAATGCAATCCGATAAACGGTAACAGAGTTATCATCTGGAAACCAATTTTCAAGATGGCCACCGGTGGCTGACTGTCATCTTGGATTTCGGATCATTATCAATCTCGATAGGTTTCTTCCCCAGAGGTAGTCGAACCACCCTATGAAGTTTCGTAGCGATCCGATGAACGATAACGGAGTTATCATCTGGAAACCAATTTTCAAGATGGCTGCTGTCTGGCGGGCATCTTGGATTTTGGATCATTGTCGATTTTGACAGCTTTCTTCCTCAAAGCCAGTCCAACCACTTTATGAAGTTTCAAAGCGATCCGATAAATGGTAACAAAGTTATCACCAGGAAACCAATTTTCAAGATGGCCGCCTGTGTCTAACCAAAATACAATTCAGTTGCAATAAGATTGAAGTCGAACTGTATTATTTTTAAATTTTGTTTAAGTTATTGTTTTAAGTCGATAATTTACCGTATATAGTTCTTTACCTCGATAAATAGCGGTTGTTTCAATTTGGATTACCGCTACTTTGAATGGATGGTTGGAAGTGATGTATCTGAATGGCAAAAAAACCATCAGATGACTGTCGAACATCGCATCTGATCCAGTCGCAAGCAAATATTCACTCACATATGCACTAACACACACGCGTCTGAACACGCACTAACACACCCGCGTCTGCATACGCACTAACGAACATGTGTACGTACAGTACATCTCAGAAATACAAAATAAAACGTACTGTTGAAGATTTTGGACGAACTTTGAATGGAAGACATTACTGCCTAAGGCATTGTTAATGGCTTCCATTCAAATTAAGGCCAAATATTCAACAGAACATTAATTACATGCGATTACACATTAGACCATCGTCCTATTGCACGGGCCCCACCCTCCCAATCCGCTCCCGTATCGGGTCACGAACAGTGCAGCATACATGTTCAAAATTGTACTGATGTTTCTGATTGGAAACGTGTTAACTTATTTCTGAGCTGTACTGCGCATTCGCACTAAAGCCACCAAAGGCAGTTGGTCGCTTAATAGAACTCATTTGCTACGCTAAATAGATTTTGGAATCAAAAGATGACCGACCACGTGACTTAAAGAACTACCATTTTCCACCAAACCCCACCTCCACCACAAAAACAAGATAGCCACTTATTTACAGATATATTTGATCGTAGACGGTTGATTTATTGTCTCGTGATATAAACACGCTGAGCGACGGACAGTGGATGAAATTTATACTCTTCCCAACTTTAATACGTGCTTACTCAACGATTTGTCCATGCCCTGGAAGTGGTTCCGTGTATGTCACAAAAGGGTTTATCCAATTGACGCAGTAGTTCTGACGACAACACAAGTGCTAAGTACTAGAACCAGTCATGATGATATATTCTCAAACAGCGGGAGGAGTGAGAGACTCTTGAAGGTTTCTCAGAGTTTACCCGTTAACCCTTAAATTTTTTCAAGAAAATTTAAATTTTCTAATAGAAATTGCCCATTTGCAGACCAAGAGAGGGCACTTTTTTTGAAAATTTACCACTGGAATGACTGGCTCGGTTACCGAGCCAGGCATTTCAGTGGTAAAATTTCAAAAATAGCGTTCTCGTGGCCTGCAAATGGGCATTTCTCAAGACCACTGCAGAGGCCGTTTTTGCCTGATGTGAGTGTTAAATGATTGAGATGGTTGTTAGATGCCTAACATATTTTCTGACATTCATCAAAGGTGAATGTGGAAATTTATTTTCGATCTTGTTAAAATAGTGACAGCAATGTGATTTTGGACATATGGGTAACACATAACTTGACTGTCAACGAGCTATGTTATTGATGCTCTGCTGATTTCACTAAAGTGCTCGTCATAGATACGTTAAAAAGTTACCATAATACAAACAAAAACATGTTAGTTAGCAAGAACCGTTCTGCTGGATATCATGAACGTGATTTGATTGTAAGACAGTGCTGCAGTGGTGGTTCCTTAAGTCAAGTGGTCTAATAAACCACCACACTAAATAGAACCACCATCTTGTCACCAACGAAATGCTTTTTCTATGCCATGTACTAAGAAACCGTTAATTCTGATACTCATATATTAAAGCCCAAACATCCCACCATAGCGATAAATTCAAAGGATAACTATAGTTAGAAAAGAATTACGGAAATCTTGTCATTGCATGAACATAGTGCTTATTTTCGGATAATAATTTACCTTTCCATTTTTAGCTATGCCCCGCCCATCTCTAGCTAAGCTCCACCCACACGTCGCTTGTGTTAGGATCGGTCGATCTCTGAACATCCTGACTATCAATTTCCAGAAAACTGTACAGGTATGCTGTTGAATATTTTGAAACTAATTTGACTGGGCGCTGTTGCTGCCCATGGCAGCAACAGCGCCCAGTCAAATTGGTTTCAAAATAGTCAACAGCATGTTTATTAAATAGTAGAGACATACAATTCTTACAACGTGTCGGACTTTTAAGAGTTAAAGACGGTCTGTATAGAATAATTTATGACGTAATGATTATGGCGTCAACCTGCACAACGATTAGCTGATTATGACGTCATATGACGTCATTACTCTGGAAACGTACATTACGATAGTTGATTGGCTATGGTGGGAGTAAGGCTGTAGATGCATGGATCTATCGCATCTAATCACAGATGCTTTTTCATTGGATCAAGCCTAGCTTCCCATGCTATCTGTAATTCAACCCTGGCTCCGCTCCATCGATGAGGTCCGTAGAGTCGAAACAAGGCCGGGAATGCTGGCCGAAGATACCAGAGAGCGAGATCCCAGGGCCGTGTGAACAATATCTTCCAGAACGATGGACGAATGCCCAAGTCACATGCCAAATCATCCTGGTATGACGTAGAGTCGAACTGAGAAAATTAAAGTGAGAATCAATGCATTAAACATACATGAAACACAGCCTGGATTAAATGATAGGTTGCATTAGACGCAATCACCATGGTCAAGTTCGACTCGTTAACTATGGTCAGTTTGTTGGCTTACTGAACATGCGTAGTTGCTATGCCGAGTCGGACGCTGGATTATCTGGATAGTTAACTATAGTTCATTGGTTCCAGATTCCCCATTGAATTACTACTGCAGAAAATTTGGAGCCGGGTACCAGTCTCCATTAACCTTTTCTGTCGTCTGTTTTGATGGCCTACGAAAACGGGTTATTTTTGTCCGCTAAGACGTCAAAAAGCGTCCATATGACATAAAGTGGCAAGGAATCGAGTCTTGGGAACATTAGCATACAATGGGAAAGCATAATTACATCAAACCTAAGTTATTTAGTGAAATATTTACACTTTTATATGCATTTATCCGTGGCAAGCGATCGGTGTCCGCCAAATGTACGCAAATATATCACTAACCATCTGAACCGAGCTCTGGTGCTCGGTTGACTATAGTTGACTAGCTAGTTAACTATTTGAAGTTTGACTCGGAATCTAGTTAGCTATAGCTAACTATGGTTAGGAGTCGAACTTGACCCATGGTATCTGAGTAACATCTCGTGCTTCCAGAAATCTTTATTGGTCACGTAAAATTACACGTAAAGAACGTGCCTTTGACAACGTTTCCGTGACACGATTGAAACTGCCGTTGCAGCTCCTTCTCGTGGCGCCGCCACTACCGCGGCTACCGCCACTGACATTGCAACCGTTGCTAGTGCACTGCTTCCGTTGCTGCTGCTGCCACTACCGCTGCTAGTATACTCCTGCTGCTTCTGTTGTTGCCGTCGTCCTCGTGGTTGTTGTTGTTGTTGTTGTTGTTGTTGTTGTTGATGTTGTCATCGTTCCGTCGCACTGTTGTCGTCGCCGCCGCCGTCGTCGTCGTCGTCGTCGTCGTCGTCGTCGTCGTCGTCGTCGTCGTCGTCGTCGTCGTCGTCGTCGTCGTCGTCGTTGTTGTTGTTGTTATTGTTGTTATTGGTGTTCCTTGTTGTTGTAGTAGTTGTTGTTGTTGTTGTTGGTGTTGTTGTTGTTGTTGTTGTTGTTGTTATTGGTGTTCCTTTAACTGCTTATATAATGGCTATTTAATCATACCCAATACTTCAGGTATCCATAGCGCTTCACCAAAGATGCACGAGTGCGCAGACACTCTTCTTCCATTTCCCATCTGATTGGTAACTTGTTTTTACCAGAAAGCACAGGGGCCAGCCACCGAGCCTGCATTTCAAGAGTGCAGAAGTTTGGTCCTCGTATCCCAAGTCCACCAATCATGGCCAATGTTGCATGCTTCAGATGAGTTGGGATAATCATTTTGTAAAGCAAAAGTTTGCTAAAATAATCTGCAGGTAGATAAAATCACGTAGTGTATGAACAAAAACAAGAATTCCGCGGAATTAAGTGTCTTGCCTGTCTCCTGTTTGTCACAATGGAATTGATGTTTCACCGTGTGACCTTCGTGTTATTATGCTGCTTGCGAACATTATAGTTAACCATGTGTTCAATTTTAGTTCCAATAGGATTAATCAATCCTGAAATATAACTGATTGCTGAATGGAAAACCCTAAGGTTGAAAAAGCAGAGGTCAATTAGCAATATCAGGATGGCCGTGACGTTTGACCCGGTGACCGTCACCATCCTGTATCCTCTTGGTACCAGCAATCATGTACTCAAGTTGTGTTCCATTACGGTTAAGCAAAACTTAACATTGAAAAATAACACAATTTCGTAGAGGTCAGAATGACTTTGACCTTCGACGTTGTGACTTCAGTGTCAACATGCTGCTTCCTAACAATATAGGTAACAATGTATCTAAGCTTAGCGTCAGCAACATTAACCAATCCTGAAAGATAAACCGAGAAGTTTTGCTAATCACAAAAACTTCACATTGAAAAAACTGAGTTTTGTATCAAGGTTACATTGACATTGACCTTTGATCTTGTGACCTCAGTATCAACATGCTGCTTCCTAACAAGAGGTAGGCCCGAACAATGTATCAAAGGTAAGTTCCAATAGGATTAACCAATCCTGAAATACAACCCGAGAAGCTTTGCTAAGCGCAAAGACTTAACATAGAAAAATAGTTTTATATCAAGGATTCAAGGTCACAATGATCTTGACCTTTGATATTGTGACCTCAGTATCAACATGCCGCTTTCTAACCTGATAGGTAACGATGCATCCAAGTTTAATTGCAATAGGATTAACCAATCCTGAAATATAAGCTGACAAGTTTTGCTAAACGTAAAGACGTACCATTGTTGACGCCGTTGCCGTTGCGATCGGTAAAGTGATACATATGTCTCGCTTTCTGCTTCGCAGGTGAGACAAAAAAGCAGTTAACTGCTATTCACAAAATCTTAGGAGTAATAGAGATATGTATTGAGCAATTTCATACAATTTCTCAAGGAGGTCATTGAAATTTTGAAACACCAACCAACCATGAACGGAGACGAGTGCTACAGTATACCAGCAGTCGACCAATCAACGCTGTCACGTGACTCAACAAGAAGTGCTACAGTATACTAGCAGTCGACCAATCAACGCTGTCACGTGACTCAACAAGAACTGACCAAAGTGATGTAGCCAGCGGCTGTCAGTTAGTGCTGAATGAGTGACCTAGATGGTTGTGCAAACTACACTAAAAGGTTCTACTTCCCAGAGAGCTAACTAATGTTCATTATGGTGGAATTATCCTGGGTTCAGGAACATGATTTTTGGAAATATAATTATCTGCTTTCACTACTGCAATGGTGTGAGATCACGGAACGTGTCTTTTATATCATCAATTTATTGGAAGTTATATCACACTGTCTGGGTTGTATTTGAGAAACGATGGTCCATGTAGACGGTATTGCGTTTTCCTGACAGAAGGAAGAGTCAAAGGAAGCTGCCTCCATTCCCAGAATCCCAATTTGCAGGTAAGCTGTTGAATATCTTCAACTATTACAGCAACGGCGCCCAGTTAAATTAGGTTTAACATTTTCAACAGAATGTTTAATTTGTACACTTGACTGACTTTGCCATGTTCACGGTGTAGCTATATACGTCACTCTATATTGTGACGAGCGCATATATGTGACATAATTGAGAATGATTGCATATACTTGAGCGACTGATCGGAACGCTGCATTTGTCTAAGATTAACAACTGATGAACTTGGCCATTACGAGTTAGGTCACATGGTCACACCAGCGTTTAGCGACAGTATCATACAATAAGTACATTAACCTCGTCCTGTCACGTGATAGAATAGATGGTATATATTTACATTTTTTGATACATACCAGGTAAAACATCATCACTAGCAAATGAATACTCCGGTCGATACCCAGTGGCAAAGCAAATCATATCCAGACTAGAAATAACGTCACCATCGTGGAATTCTGCGCCATTTTCGCTGATTTCTTTTAACGACCCTTGTATAACGACATCACCACGTCTGATATGATTAGCCAGGTGATCATTTATCATAATCACGGCATCTCCAGGGCACTGCGTCTTCTCCGTCACCAGCCCATAGCGTTTATGGTCGATTACATTGTTCAATTGCTTTAGAAGGAATCTATTTATCAGCCACTTGGGAAACATGAAGAATAACCTCCTCACGGAGTAGTCGACAGGCACATGACTGCCAGGTGTGAACCTGTTATAGAGCCAGGTTCCAGAGCCAATAGACAAGTATACCTAAAATATTATTATTATTATTATTATTATTATTATTATTATTATTATTATTATTATATTATTATTATTATTATTGATCATGAATTCAAACTGGAAAGCTAGATGTGTTCAACACACGCGTAACAGTCAATTCACTTTGCCAAGTTTACCATATGACGTCATATTGTGAATATCGGATTCTAGGATCAGCTACCCTCAGATCCGCTGAGTACGATATTTTAGTACGTGGAAAATATTGACATATGTTTCCCAACACTGTGCGTTTGAAATCAAAGTGTTAATTTCTCAATGGTGAATATTTATTACAGCATCATCACATTACGTCATTTGGGGATTCCACGGTACGAGGAAATATAAGCCGTTATTGACAGGTCGGGTGCGAGGCGTGATGAATAGTGCGTAGTATTATTACATCGCTGGGGGAAAACCCCGATGACTGTTTCGATAATGACCTATAACGAGTGCAAATGTGTAAACTGAATGTTTTGTAGAGAATTGTTTTGTAAACGAACGCCTCGTAATTACGATCACTATGGGCTGACAAATTATGCTAGTCATATTTGAAATCAGTTTGATTAAGTTGGGTGTGATTATCACCAACCAATCTAGTTTTGTCATTCCTGATATTTTAATAGCCGTTTTGAGTTTGTGTTTAAACACAGCTATAAATTACTAGAAATAAGGAGGCGGAGTTCACCAGCGTTAGACCGTAGTACGGGTTCTGGTATTTTAATATAAGAACGGCACAGTGTGACGGTAACACAGTGATGGTTTAAATACTGAGAAGCTTTAACGAGACGTTCTCGGTAGTTAATGCAATATAGTCTTACGGGACCACTTTGTAAGATAAGATTATGATGGTGGCCACAGAAGATTGTTGAATAACTGGAACGGCCATAATAGAGCGCCAAGGAAACCCGTTCTATGATTCACTAGCGCATGGTTTCTGATAATGATTGCACAGCGTGTGATAACCCTGCCGGGTTCAGGATCAGGCACCAGTAGGTCATGGCGAGTGCTAACCATCCATCGTCTTGACTAAATGGAAAGCGTCCCATTATGAAAGTAATTACAGCTGTATCCTACTTGGTTGGTTAACGCTCCTGTCACAATACACCAAAAGGAGTGGGAGCACAGTGTGTGAGTTATGGCTGTTGATGAGATTTGTCAAAGCAAGCAAAGTTTACATTATCTGTCAGGAGCCATCACTCCCAACCTGGTTCCCACCAGTTCCAAGATTGCACAACGATGGGGCAAGGGACCAATCAGAGTGCGAGTTTTAGGGGGAAATCCTTGGGATAGCACAAAATGACGTCAGAGCAGAGGAACCACTTTATTTGTATATAAGTTGGTGTCTGCTCTGTTTTCAGTTATCTTTATACCATCGTTAGATCAGTGTGTATATCTTTGTACCATCGCGAGATCAGTACGTATCTTTTAGCATCGTTAGATCCGAGTGGTAATCTTCGTATTGATTACAAGTTAGTATAGTAAGCAGCTTACATACATTATCACGTTAAAAGTTATTTCAATTATTGTACAAGCCTTCAATGCGACCTTTGTAAATTATAGTAATTAATAAAGTTATCCATTTTTGTATTACTTTCCAAGTCAAAGTGTTTTCAGTTTTGTTCAAGTTTAAGTAAAGTGAAAGGAAGACCACCTTTCCCGAACCACTGAAAACTCAGATTTAGTTTAGGATATAGATTTATTTCCAAGAGGATCGTGAATTCTTCAATATGACGTCATAATCAGCTAAGCGGCGTGTAGGATTGGCGTCATAATAATTACGTCATAAATAATTATATTTGCCCCTTCTTTTAATAGTCCGACAGGTTGTACGAATTGTATATCTCTACTATTTAATAAACATGATGTTGAATATTTTGAAACTAATTTGAATGGACGCTGTTGCTGCCAGCAACAACACCCAATCAAATTAGTTTCAAAATATTGAATAGCTTACCTGTATAGTTTCCTGGAAATTGATAATCAGGGAGTTCAGAGTTTGATAGATCCCAGCACGAGCGAGCTGTGGGTGGAGCTTAGCTAGAGATGGGTGGGACATAGATAAAACTGGAAAGGTCAATTAGCAAGTCGACTGACATCCAGTCACAATTTTTCAGGTAGTCAAGCATGCATGAAGGTCAACTTATAATAAAATTCAAGGCTAAACAAAAGGCTGAAGCCGTAAATGAGAAAGTTCAGTCAGTGTTCGCTCATGAATCAACCTTTGACACTGCACCACCCATCACATCAATATCCAGTCATGCCACAAATCACCATAGCTACCATAGGTGTCCAGAAGCTACTAGAAAATCTAATCCAGGCAAAGCTGCATGTCCTGACAACATACACACCATAGTTATGAAGGAACCATCAAATGAAATTGCAGATGCCTTGACGAGGATATTCACGAAATCTCTGGGTGAAGGCCAATCGGTACCAACAAACCTCCGCTGTAAGCGAGCTAAGCTGGCAGACTGGCAGAGAGATGTAGCAGTGCAAGATTGACTATGTTCTAAACTTTTTATCGCTTTTAACTACTTCCTGGACTATATATATGAGTGTGCCAACTGAAAGCCTCTTGGTTTCCAGGATACTCACTACCGCGTATGGTCAAGCCTAGCACTGATTACAGACGGGAAACTTATTTGCATGCCGCCAATCAAAGATTGGAACAGAACTTGCGGCATGTTGGCCCACTCCTCTAGCAAGGCCTACTCAAGCTCTTACAGGTTGTTGGGTTGGACTGGTCCAGCCGGAATGGCTGTCTGCAGAAGGTGCCACACGTGCTCAATGAGATTCAAGTCTGGTAACCGAGCTGGTCACTGCATGTGTTTTCCAAGTAGAGGTTAATCACCCTTGCTCTCTGTTCTCGCGAATTATGATCCATCAGATCTCTTCCTATTCCACCACCATAGGGTTGAACAAAGGACCATCAGTGAGAGACATTCTGTATGCAGTAGCTCGGTCTGTACGGCCACCAGCACTAATGCCACCCCGCACTATGACTGGACCTCCGTGATAATGGCCATGTTCCACAACAATGGCATCAGCAAATATTTAATTTTGATATCGCCACACACGAACACGTCCATCGTGAGTAGATTCGTGATGCGTCTGTGAACAAGACGACGTACCATTGAGTCAAACCACTGGCATGTAGTCTGTTTCTAACAGTCTGCGTGGATATTATGGCTCAATATTGGTTTCACAATACTGTAGCATTGGTTTCGGCAGGCAGAGAAGCCAAGAGCCCTATCCTGTGGTTGTGTGCATGGTAGCCCTCGCATGTACTCCACGATGACGTCTGTCCACGTGACCTGTATCCTGATACCGGTTCCATGCCCTGGAGATGGCACTTTGACTGATTCCAATGGCAACGGCTACTCTATGTGTAAGTTCAGAAACGCATTTGGATTACCCCGATTACGCGGAGTGGATATCCGAACGCCAAGAGCATAATCAGATAACAAACGGTGTCACGTAGTACGACACAAGCACTTTTGTTTCAGTTTGTAACTGCGGAAATATGGTAACCAAATTATACTCTTGAAGCTTGGAATTGACAATCTTACGCATTCATGTACATGTACACCTCATGTACATGTACACCTCGTGTGCGCAAACATTTAATCGGGGTAATCCGAATTCAGTTTCCAAACTTACTCTTTGCTATGTTCCGCTATTTTGCAGCAGACCAATGATACGAAAAATTTCCCGAACCCACAGATTTCCTGAACACTCAGATTTCCTGAACACTCACATTTCCTGAACACTCAGATGTCCCTAACACTCAGATTTCCCGAACACTACGATTTCCTGAACACTCAGATTTCTTGAACGCTCAGATTTCCTGAACACTCAGATTGCCTGAACACTCAGATTTCCCGAACACTCAGATTTCCTGAACACTCAGATTTCCCTAACAATCAGATTTCCTGAACATTTTGATTTTCCGAATACTCGGATTTCCTGAACACTCAGATTTCCTGAACACTCAGATTTCTCGAACACAGATTTCCCGAACACAGATTTCCCGAACACCCATATTTCTTGAACACTCAGATTTCCTGAACACTCAGATTGCCTGAACACTCAGATTTCCCGAACACTACGATTTCCTGAACACTCAGATTTCTTGAACGCTCAGATTTCCTGAACACTCAGATTGTCTGAACACTCAGATTTCCCGAACACTCAGATTTCCTGAACACTCAGATTTCCCTAACAATCAGATTTCCTGAACATTTTGATTTTCCGAATACTCGGATTTCCTGAACACTCAGATTTCCTGAACACTCAGATTTTTCGAACACAGATTTCCCGAACACAGATTTCCCGAACACCCATATTTCTTCAACACTCAGATTTCCTGAACACTCAGATTTCCCTAACAATCAGATTTCCTGAACATTTTGATTTTCCGAACACTCAGATTTCCTGAACACTCAGATTTCTCGAACACAGATTTCCCGAACACCCATATTTCTTGAACACTCAGATTTCCTGAACACTCAGATTGCCTGAACACTCAGATTTCCCGAACACTCAAATTTCCTGAACATTTTGATTTTCCGAACATTTTGATTTTCCGAACACTCAGATTTCCTGAACACAGATTTCCCAAACACTCAGATTTCCTGAACACTCAGATTTCCCGAACACTCAAATTTCTCGAACACAGATTTCCCGAACACTCAGATTTCCCGAATACTCAGATGACATCTGCATGGCATTATTGCGCAAACAGCAAATCAGCTTAATTCCTTCAAATGCAATTGTATTGTCAACTGTGGTTAAACACATGCTTCCTGTCAACAGACTGCACTTTGCGGGGTCAATTCTGGCAAGCATGAGTAGATCACTGATGCGTGACCGCATAATGCCCATTTTACTGCCAGTTTCTTTAATCACCCCAAGATTAGGTTACGATTTCTTTGGATTCGGGGTTTTATTTAGAATATATTTAACGATCTTTGGTAGTATCTATAGGCTATTTGTAGCGTAATGCGTTATTAATAACTTTGCAGGCATAGAGTAAGAATACGTTGAGCTAGCTGTTTGGCTCGCGATTTCGGACATATAAAGCATGTGCACTAGCGTTTACTCCGGCTAGCATTACTGACCTGTTTTGCAAATCCTGCTGCTTGTGCGGCAATATCCCCTGCAGAACTAGCATTACCTGTACAAGATAGAATACACATTGTTGTCTTAACTCGTACATGAATGACAATGGAAGGATGACGTCATAATAAAATATGTCTCATGTTAGCCGACGTCACAAACAAAATGATATATAGCTCCATCAGGAAAATCGAAAAGTCCGTCATGAAGTGTACGAATTGTATGCATTTGATGAATTTACAATTCAATAAACATTCTCTTGAATATTTTGAAACTAATTTAACTGGTGGGGTTGGGCGGGTGGGGTGGTACCGCTATATGCAGCAACAACCCTCAGTCTAATAAGTTTCAAAATATTCAACAGATTATGTGTATTGTTACCTTACAATTTAAATTCTGGGAATTCAGGTGTCACAGTTTCAAATCGATTCTAAAACAGGTAGGAAAAGTGGGGTGTAGTAGTAGAAACATCATACAGCTGCAATCAGTCCTTCTTCGCTTTTGCCCACTGTGTCTTGTCCTCAGCCAAAATCCTTAGCTTCCTCAGGTCCATTCTTGACTTGAGTGTACCTAATCCTGCTTTTTTTAGGACACCTCGTAGCACGCTTAGCAGATTTATGCAATGACGTCCTCTCCTGGCTCTGTATTTGCTGGCTCCAAGTAGGACGAATTTCAAGGCTCTCTGTGCTGGTGTGTCTTCTGGCATCCTTAGCACATGGCCAAACATGGACCATCTTTGCTGGGCGACTTTTACATACAGTGGCGGCGTATTACACATCTTGTATGGTGTATCGTTGGAAATTATGCTCTCTGGCCATCGGTGTCCAGTGATGGTGCGTAGGTGTTTGCGGTGGCAGGCGTCAAGTTTGTCTAGAGCTGCCTTTGGAGCTGCCCAGCTGTTACAGTTATACATCATCAAGGATAAGCAGGTTGCATTGTATAAACGTAGTCTTTTTACCACGGGCATCTTTGGTCTACGAATCCATAGCTTCCAGAAGGACTGGAAAGCTATGTTCCCAATGACGCAGCGTGCAGAAATGTCAGCAGTACTGCAAAGCAGTGAGCCCAGGATTTTACTTTTCCTCCATGGCTCGCCGCCACGGAGTGGATCGTCATTTTCTTTAGTTTCATGCTTTGTAGATAGGTATATGTGGGTGAACTCTGTTATGGATTCATTCATAAAGAGATTGTCAATCAATTTTTATTTTGCTTGCAGCTATTGGGAGAAGTTCGTCAAGGGGTTTCTTTTCCTCATCTATAAAGTCCACATCGTCGGCATATTCCATCACTAGCGGCATGCTCAGTATTGACCGCGAAGGGGGGGGGGGGGGCGGTGGGGGGAGGGGGTGGGGAGAGGGGGTTGTCGTGGTTAGTCTTGTGGAGTTTTTCCGCACGGATTTCAATGCAGCAGCCAGGTAACAGGTGAAGAGCACAGGGGATAGACCATCTCCCTGTGGGGAGCCGATTGATGTCTCAAACTCTACAGACTTCACTGACTTGACTCGTACTCTCAACTTGGTGTCTGCAAGCAGTAGTCTCACTAGTCGTAGCTCATTTTCATTGCAACTGGTCTGGCGTAGTACACCTAGGATCTTTGAGCGTTTAATTGTGTCGAATGCTCGTGACATGGCAATGCCCATTTTGTGGAAATCCCAGTGTTTGGACATGACTACCGACACAAGCATGCGTTGAGCCCATACAATGTCTGCGCAGCTGCGTCCACGTTTGAAGCCACTTTGACATGATCCGGTGAAGTCGTCGATCTTGTCTCGGATGCGGCATATAGAGTAACATTGGATAGGATTTTCCGTATGCTGTTAAGGAGCACAATGGGCCGCAGATTGGCTGGGGGGGGGGGGTCAGGTGGCTTCTTGGGCTTGGGTAGCACGATAAGGATGCCCTTACCACCCCACACGTTGTTGTGCGTACGACAAATGTGTCGTACTATTAAGAGTTAAAGACGGGGCAAATAGAATCATTTATGACATAATGATTATGACGTCATCCTACACGCCGCTTATCTGAGTATGACGTCATATGACCTCAGATGATAGATGGATACTTTGGAAAGGTCCATTAATTCTCCTTGTTTGTAGCATTGATCAAAGGATGTCTACAATGCGAACAGGTATTCAAGTATTCGAATATTAGTGGTAGTGGGAGGTGGGGTGGGTTGGGGGGGGGGCGGGAATTCGAAATTTGGTGTCCCAAAATGACAGGGCTGAAGCTTAGGTGGTTCAGGAATGTGGCGTCTCCCTCACTAGAATGTGTCCACCCTAATGGTTCGATGCTACTCGCCAGGTGGAAAATGCTCCGATAAATTATTTCGTGCATAATGCAATGATAACCGCCAATTAATGTCTCCGAAAGGGATAGATTGTTTATCATGTACGTTCCCTATAGGATAGCGCAATGTCACTCCAAATGGCTTACTCACCTACAATAAGAACTCGCTTGTCTTTTAATATCCCTTTAGTACGGTAATTTCCAGCGTGCATAACTTGTCCTTTAAACCTCTCTAAGCCTGGTATTTCTGGAGTATATAGCTTTCTGTATCTCCCAGAGCAAATAATCACAGCATCATAAACAATATTCTCCTCCACGTCCTTCTCCAAATCTATGTAGGTCACCGCCCACTTCCCAGTGACGTCATAGTCTGGAACTGGCCGAACGTCCAGCACTTCACACCGTAGTCTTATATACTTATGAAAGTGATATTCATCCACATAGGCGTGTAGATATTGCAGGACTTCATTATGTGTGACGTAATGTGGAAGTGTCTGATCCGGAAATGGAAAGTCGCTGAACGCCGTAATATAGCGGCTGGTGTTCAAGAGAAGATTCTCGTAGACAGCGGCTCCTTGTCCGGTTCTTGGCATTTGCATAAAGTTCCATAGACCACCTGTATTTAATGGAAAACATATTTCTCATTTCAAGGATAGGGCTAAATGTCTACTTATATAAAATAACCTTAGTACATTCGTCTTGCATTGGAAAAAGGTATTACATGGGGGTGGGGGTGGGGTGTCGGGGTGGGGGTGGGGGGGGGGGGTGTCGAACGAACCCCCTGAAATTTGTCAATTAAAAATATCTTTGTATTGAGTTTGCCTATATTTGATATAGATATGAGTCGGATATGACTATGTTGATATCATATATTTTGTTGATTTTTATGCCTAGATTGCGGGAAATATTCCTAACATGTGGGGGTGGGGTGGGGGGGGGAGACACCCCCTCACGAACCCACCTTTCAGAATCCCACCGTACGGCCCTATATTATATCTATGCCTGCCTGCCTGCCTGCCTACCTACCTGCCTGCCTGCCTGCCTGCCTGCCTGCCTGCCTGCCCGCCGGCCAGCCCATTCGTCCGTCCGTCTGTCTGTCTTAACATGTTGTTCACCTTTAATAAGGGGCGTGCGTGCGTGCGTGCGTGCGTGCGTGCGTGCGTGCGTGCGTGCGTGCGTGCGTGCGTGCGTGCGTGCGTGCGTGCGTGCGTGCGTGCGTGCGTGCGTGCGTGCGTGCGTGCGTGCGTGCGTGCGTGCGTGCGAGTGTACGTGGGGTGGCAAAGACAACTAAAACGTTATATTAGTGTATTGCAAGTTAGCAACATGACGCGCGCAACGGTAGTCATTATGACACCCTCTAACAAACTTAATATATAAGCTCGCGTATTAGGCCCGCATTCCATGTACGTGTTTCTGCTCGCGTGTTCCCGCGCGCGTTTCGGCGAGCGTGCATGTGCCTTTCCATGCAGGCGAGATTCCGAGCCTATACGCGTGCAGAATTCTCGTAATAACACTTAACACGCATGCGCACAAAACCAACACGCGCGCTGAAAAACAAGCAGACTTTTATTTCAGCGCGCGTGTGCGCGTGTAATCAGCGCGCGGAGACGCTTACATGGATATATATGACTATATATAAAATGTATTGAATCGATCTTTTCGCGACCGTTTCAGCGAGCCGAAACGCGTACATGGAATGCGGGCCTTACGCATATATAACAATCTGAAATAGACTGTAGGCATCCATGCGTAAATAACCAGCTCACTTTCTGAGCGTGACTTGACACTGTATTTCTATCTGACATGTCACTGTATGCATACGAACCTATATACTCGAACTGTTCAAAAGCTGTGGGGATCAACCCCTCCTCAAGGCATGCCTTTATCGACACCAGTCCACTTATTCCAGCTCCAATAATGGCCACACGTTTACTACATTCGTCCGTCATTTGTAAGAACGCTTTCTAAGTTTGTTTATAATAGTGCAGATTTTCCGCGATAAGTATTTACTATTAGGTCTATGACGCAGTTCGACGCCCTTAAAGGTATAAACATGGTATAGTCCGTGTCAAAAATTCTAGTTTGTGTCGGCTTGCCCTTCGCTATTATAATAGATAATACGTCTAGCGATAGAGCGCTGAATTGATAAATCAACTTTTAGCTATGTCCCGCCCATCTCTCGCTAAGCTCCGCCCATACGTTGCGCGTATTAGTATCAGTTTATATACTTTGGATCCTGAATTCCCTGAATCCCAATTTCATGGCAAACTATAAGTCATTTAACCTGTTGACTATTTTGAAACTAATTTGACTCCGGGGTGTTGCTGCCTATGGCAGTAACAGCGCACAGTCAAATCAGATTCAAAATATCTAACAGAATGTTTATGAAATGGTAAAGACATCCAATTCGTACAACTGACGGAACAGTGATAGGCATAGCCACGTCATCCATTACGCATTTTGATTGCGAAGTCAGTCCACGTGTATAGGACTTAATTGAGTATGACGTCATATACTTGACTGACAGATCGGATTCGATCATTGATATGTCAAAGTATTATAGACAGTTATGGGGTGGGGGTTGGGGTTGGGGGTGGGGTGGGGGTGGGGTGGGGGTGGGGACTATTATTAATTTTTCCTAAACTTTTAACAATGGCGCCTTTAGCCACTTTACCATTGAAATGCCAGTATCCCAATATCGAGACAACGATACACCACAGTAAATGTTTCGAAACTAATTCGAGTGGAGTACGTTCTTGCTATAGGAAGTAATATCGCTTAGTCAAATTAGTTTCAGAATATTTAGAAGAATAGTCACTACATTTCCTTCCTGTAAAGGTTATTGAGTTAAAAGTCACATTTCAGAAGTATATAATCTATTGACAATGCATATAGGGTCATACAGGCATAACGGTAGGCCTACGCATTAGTACAGAAAAACTCTGTTAATCAGTCATCAACGCGCGGGAAGAAAGGTTTGACGGCGGATTTTAAGGGCCACTACAGAGAATGAGCGAGGGTGACCCTCCCAAAGGCGTGGTCTTGATCCACTAGGTGGCGAAATCCAAGATGGCCACCAAAAGTAATACGTGTTCAATATTTACAATATTCCCTGCCCCAAGATAATCAATAAGATGGCCAAATTACAAAATATAGGCTTTCCGGGATGGGAAAATCAATAAAATCATGTAGAACACTCTCAGATATACACATTTCAAACATCATGTGAAGTTCGGAACCAAATTCCAAAAAATGGAGGACATTATATAGGCATTTATCAGTGAAGAAATTGTCTGCGGACAAAGTAATACTATACGTGGGGACGAATCTTTTCAGTTTTTGCTATGCCCCACTCATCTCTAGCTAAGCTCCATCCACACCACGCTCATGTGGGAATTCCCTGCCTATCAATTTCGAGAAAGCTATACAGGTAAGCTGTTGACTATTTTGAAACTAATTTGACTGGGTATTGTTGCTGCCTATGACAGCAACATCGTCCAGTCAAATTAGTTTCAAAATATTCAACAGCATGTTTATTAAATAGCAAAGACAAACAGTTCATACAACGTGTCGGACTCTTTAAAAGCGCTTAAGACGAACTCATTCGAGTCATTCATGACGTCATGATTAGGACGTCATCCTACACGTCACGTAGTTGATTATAACGTCATGTGACGCCAGATGATGAATGGGTAACCTGGAAATGTCTGTTCTGCATAACCGCCTAAATTGTTCATATACGCATACAGTTGACGATTGTAAACCTCACCAAAGATTTCTGCTTATCCTCAAATATAACGATGATTTACATTAGTGGTACTAATGGATGCCATTAATTTGGCCAAATGGAGGAATCAAGTTTTAGCCATACCCCACCCATCCCTAGCTAAGCTCCACCCACACTTTGACTTTGACTTTGAACAGCGCCCAGTCAAATTAGTTTTAAAATAGTCAACAGTATGTTTATTAAATAGTTAAAGACATACAATTCGTACAACAACGCTTAGTCTGTCATCAATTAAGCGTTCTTGACGAATTTATCTACGTCATTCATTACGTCATTGATTATGACGCCAGCCTACTCGTCACGTAGTTGACTATGACGACATATGGATGGATAAACTGGAAAGGTCCATTGATCGGTAAAGAGTACGCTAGGTTTTAAGAATGCCACTACAAACAACGTGCAGCAACTATATCACGCGCGTACCTTGGTGACGCGGGAACTTCCTGAACAATCCAGTTGATAATACTTGCTACAATGGAATGAGTGTGAGTGCGTGCGTGCGTGCGTGAGTGCGTGCGTGTGCAATCAGAATGTTTAGGAAATCCTATCCAAAAATTTCACCATAATAATCAGGTTACTTATTATATATCAGTTTAAGGGCACCGTCACTCGAATAAGCTCAAATTCCTTTCCACAATTGGTCAGAATCATTAACTCGTTGAACCTAAAAGTCCAAATACGAAAAATAATTTTCCTTCTAATAAATATTATGTTGAATATTTTTGTGCTGTCTATATATCAATTAGTATCAGTAATGGTGGAATTAGCCCACACTTTTGAAAGAGTCACCCGCTCATTCTTTCGAGTACGCCACATGTAGGCTGACGTCACAATACATAGCGACGTATCTAGCTCCACTATGAACTTTGGAAAGTACATCAAGTGTGCAAACTGTTTGTCTGTGCTAAATTTACAATTACAAAAACATTCTGTGGAATATTTTGAGATTAATCTGACTTGGCGCTCTTACTGATCACTCTGCCAATTAGTTTCAAAATATTCAACAGCTTATCTGTATTGTTACATTGAATTTGGAATTCAGAACAGTGGGCGGAGCTTAGCTAGAAATGGGCGAGGCATATCTAGAAATGATTCCCTCTATATTTGGTGTTCCATCAGTGGTTTCTTAACACTTTCGTGACGAAGCCGGCCAAAATCGGCCTCTGTGGTTAGCCTCGAGGAATGCCCACATACGGACCAAAAGAGGACTATTTCAGACAATTTAACCCTGGAATGACTGGCTCGATAACCGAGCCAGTCATTCCAGAGGTAGATTTTCAATAATAGTCTTCTCTTAGCCTGCAAATGGACATTTAATAAGCACATACCTTGATTTTCTTGAACAAATTTAGTTATTAAAGGGGCAAGAAGGCGTGGCCTTAATAACTAGTACCTGCTGATTACGAGACTGTCATATCATTCATTATTTATCAGTAGATTTTTATTTTATTTTTTGTTCACCAATGACGCCATCGTTTTGCTGATTCGCATAGGTAGCCTAGAACTACGAAGGCCCTTAAGGGCTATGTTTGCGAAAAAAATTCATCTCGAGCGCTCGACTTAATATCATTAGCGCTCGACTTAATATCTCGAGCGCTCGAATTAATATCTCGAGCGCTGGAGATAACATTTTCTCAGACATAGCCCTTCATGGGTGGCCCTTTAGGGGTTTCGTATAGAACTGATTGGAGAGAAGGTTTATCATAGATTATTAGAAATTTCCTTCGTCTTGTTTACATATTCGCAGTCGTTGTCGCTAGGAAACATTTGCGTTGGCATGTGGGATTATTGCGCGTTATCTAACCAATGAAAATCGTTCATTGAATATTACACGTGTGCTCAGATCGAGAAATATGGAACGGGTTGAAAGCCTTGTTTATATGATAAATAGATATATAGGTCACGCGATATATCGCGATATACCGACACCATATTGAAATGCGATTCAATAATTGATATTGGCGCGTCTATCTCTGTCGACTACCAACAGACAATCGTATGGGAGGTACACATAGATTTCACAAAACACGACACTCAACGTAGCCAGGATTGGCATCTCGTCAATAAATTACAAAAGAGAAATGGCATGATCGGTCTAATAAAACAGAGAATCACTAACAGCGAGAAGATACATGATGGAGGCGTACGTATCTCCCAATCAATGCAAAAAACCAGTTCTATTAACCAGATTTCTAGTGAATCCTCCAAAACAGGCTATAAATTAAGGGTAAGTTAAAGGAATTTGACTGAGAGTCGTTGATGCCAAGGCAGCAATGATTTTCAGTTAAATTGTTTTCGAAATAGCCAAGAGAAATGTAACAATAGAATTATAACCTGTGCACACTTTATGTGTACGAATAGGCCTACATATGAAACGGGTTAGCTTTCATACGCAGACAATTAAAGTGAAGTATTGTTCAAAGGAAAGACTAGAAAAAAAGAAAACATTCTCAGGACCTATTCACCTTTCCAGAGTATTTACCCATCATATGACGTCATAATCATCTACGCGGTGTGTAGAATGACATCATAATGGATGACGTCATGAATGGTGTCGATAAGTACGTCACGAACGCATATTTGAAGACGGTCTATGCCTTGTTGTACAAATTGTTTGCATTTACTATTTAATAAATATTCTGTTGAATATTTTGAAACTAATTTGACTGGGCGCTGTTGCTGCCATAGGCAGCAACAGCACCCAATCAAATTAGTTACAAAATATTCAACAGCTTCCCTGTATAGTTTTCAGGAAATTGATCGCTAGGGCATTCGGGGATCGATCAATCCAAACACGGCGAGGTGTGGGTGGAGCTTAGCTAGTGATGGGCGGGGCATAGCTAAAAATTGAACGGTCCATTATTTTGATTATTTATAAATTGCAAATAAAGTCTTTGTCTGATTCTGTAACAATCATATAAGGTACGCAGCATCACCGATTCGCACTTGTTTGAAATTTTCTCACCCGTTGCGCTGCTAGTAGGACTAGTGAGCAGGAATTGTGTGCGACCTTATGCAGAGTTGCGTTAGTAATATGAGCAATTGCAACATGGTAATGGTGTTAAATGCTAATTCGCTAGAATTAACCCTTTCATCGATGAATTCCCCATATCTCAATTTCCAGACAATACTACAGGAAAGGTGGTGAATATTTTGACAGTAATATGACTGGAAGCTGTTTGTGCTTTGGCAGTAATGGCTTCCAATATTGTTCTTGTTTTATCTTTACCTCCTCCTCCTTCATAGGAGAACCGCACGGATGCGTAGCTGACTTAATATCCTAGCAAGTTCAGATTTTAGGATTTTTATTTACTGTAAAATACCATTTTGACTACATATTATATGTACACTTTGGACGTCAATGCAGCCAAGATATTATACTGGCTTAATCGTCAATAAGGGGATAGTTTAGCAATTCGCAATTAATAGTTGATTAAAAGTGAGTTGGAATAAGACATTTGCAAAAGGGATCAGATCACCATATTAGCAAATAACAATATACTAGCTTAACTGCACAGGTCAGCTATTTATGGAGTAACAGTTAGTAATTGATTAAAAGTGCGTAGGAATAAGACTGTATTTCCAATAAGGACCAGATCAACAAATAGTTAACTAGCTTAACTATACAGAACAGTAGGGGGATTGTTTAGGGATTAACAGTTAACAATTGATTAAAAGTGGATAGGAATAAGACTGTATTTGCAATAACAACCAGGTCAACAATTAGCAATACAAGTTAACATGGTTACTACTAAGATTGGTAATTTAGGATAAAATACTCCACAGCACACACTAGTAAAACATGAAATAAGGTAGTGATCAGAATGAAATGGCCTAAAGATTTCTAATAATGAGACGAGCTATAGGAAGGGCAGTAGGCTACCTGTCAGGGTAGCTATACAGATTGGGATGGCATAATGATATACATTAGTTATCGTATGAGATGGCCAGCCATCCACCATGACAGTGATTCTAATATGGTATGTCTGGATATCTGTAGAGCATGGATTAGGCGCCTACAATGAAACTCTAATATCTGAAGGAATTGCTTGGCAGGCTTATAAAAGAACTGTGTGCAGTCTACAATTATCTGAGTTAGATCTTCTGGGTCGCTACTAAGCCGTATTCCTTGAAACTGTAGGAGGATACAATCCAGATCTACAAACACTGGAGCCCTTACATGCTGTAAGGCTGGATACTGGACAATGAAGTGCTCGACTGTTTCAGAACCCTCTTGACAGAGAAGGCATGTGGCCTCACATTGGCTCTTGCTGAAAACATATCTGTTCGTCTGAAGGACATAGGTACTTGTCAGGATCTACCGGTATGCGAAAGGCCTCTCTAGCAGACTGGCAGCCAATCTGTTGAACCGGGCGCAATTTCCCAGGGCTAAACTCCTTAAGATTAAGCAGTCTGAGCGTTTTGTAGTAGGTATCAGGCCGATAATCGACTGTTTCCAGTATAGGTGCACAGCTGACTTGACCAGAGATTTCCATCTTTCCTTCTTGACTGGACAGTTCAGGTAGTCAGGAACATCTTCAAGGTTATATTTTCCCAAGAGTGCATCATAGTAACCTCAAAATAGTCAACAAAATATGAACATATGCATCGGAAAAATTTACTTTTTCAGGGATTTATCGGTGAAATGGTTGAAGCTAGCATAGGCCTATAAACTAGATCAATATTTGCCATGATGTATAATCAACTTATTTGTCTGTGATTTTCAGTAAGGGTCGTCTTAATGGGAATACCGCCTTTTTAGTAGTAGAAACATACTACAGCTGCAATCAGTCCTTCTTCACCTTTGAGCACTGCAGGCCAACGGAAGACAATTACTGAGCCAATTATTTCAGTGGTCTTGTATGCATGTGTTAAAGGGTCAACACATTGGACAGATAACCCTTTCCTTACTATTTATAAGATGATCATATTTATTATGCACTAGAGATCAGTTGCCGTAGCTTATCTCAGACACAAAATTTGTTGGCTTGCTAGGATCTCAACTGACTTAAGTCAAACTAATTTCAAAATATACATGATTTTGCATATTTAGGTATATTGATGGCTGAGGGCCGCATGCTAAGAAATTCATAGTGAAATGGGTTAATAAATCACAGAGAATTACATTTTTAATTTCTAGCGACAGACATGTCATTTTTATGATTTAACACATAATTCGGTTGAATTTTTTGAAATTAATTTGACTGCTATTTATAACAGCAGCAAGTTCCAATCAATTTTGAAAGAAATGCCGAATGAGAAAAGTAGTGTTTAAAAAAAAAATCAAATGCATTTGAAAACTCAAATGCAAATGCAACCCTTTTCATACAAATGCAAGTGCAAATGCAAATGCGTCAGCAATTTCATAATTGTATTTAAATGCAAATGCAAGTGCAAATGCAAGTGCAAATGCAAGTGCAAATGCATTCAAATGCAAATGTAAATGTAAATGCATTTGCACTTGTAACCAAGCCTGCTTCTGGCATTCTTAGCACATGGCCAAACATGGACCATCATTACTGGGCGACTTTTATGGAGAGCATCGATGTGTTACACATCTTGTATACTTGTATATTGGATCATTGCAAATTGTGCTGTCTGGCAATCGGTGTCCAGTGATGGAGCATAGGTGCTTGCGGTGGCAGGCATCAAGTTTGTCTAGAGCTGCCATTGGTGCCGCCAAGCTGTTACAGTTATACATCATCAAGGATAAGCATGTTGCATTATATAAACATAGTCTTTTTGTCAAGGGCATCTTTGATCTACGAATCCACAGCTTCCAGAAGGACTCAGAAAGATATGTTCCCCATGATGCGTCGTGCAGAACTGTCAGCAGTACTACAAACCAGCGAGCCCAGAAATGTACTCCATGGTTCGCCGCCACGGAGTGGATCATCATTTTCTTTAGTTTCATGCTTTGTACATAGGTAAATGTGGATGAACTCTGGTTTGGTGTTTAGTTTGCTTGCACCTATTGGGAGAAGTCCGTCAAGGGACGGACTTTTCCTCGTTTATAAAAATACAAAAAAATACGCAAACTATTGTTTGTAGTAATGTATGTTTTACCAAGCTCATGCCTACTGTAGATGTTTATTTATGTATTTATGAGAAACTGTTAATGAAATTTAGATTGATTAATATGAATCATCTTATGTTAATGGTAGCTAAGTATCTATACATCCGAATGAAGGTGTGGTAGCTCAGTGTCTACACCCGAATGAAGGTGTGGTAGCTCAGTGTCTGCATCTGAATGAAGGTGTGGTAGCTCAGTGTTTACATCCGAATGAAGGTGTGGTAGCTCAGTGTCTACATCCGAATGAAGGTGTGGTAGCTCAGTGTCTACACCCGAATGAAGGTGTGGTAGCTCAGTGTCTGCATCTGAATGAAGGTGTGGTAGCTCAGTGTTTACATCCGAATGAAGGTGTGGTAGCTCAGTGTCTACATCCGAATGAAGGTGTGGTAGCTCAGTGTCTGCATCCGAATGCAGGTGTGGTAGCTCAGTGTCTGCATCCGAATGAAGGTGTGGTAGGTCAGTGTCTGCATCCGAATGAATGTGTGGTAGCTCAGTGTCTACATCCGAATGAAGGTGTGGTAGCTCAGTGTTTACATCCGAATGAAGGTGTGTTAGCTCAGTGTTTACATCCGAATGAAGGTAAGGTATGTCAGTGTCTACACCCGAATGAAGGTGTGGTAGCTCAGTATCTACATCCGAATGAAGGTGTGGTAGCTCAGTGTCTGCATCCGAATGAAGGTGTGGTAGCTCAGTGTCTGCATCCGAATGAAGGTGTGGTAGCTCAGTGTCTACATCCGAATGAAGGTGTGGTAGCTCAGTGTCTACATCCGAATGAAGGTGTGGTCGCTCAGTGTCTACACCCGAATGAAGCTGTGGTAGCTCAGTGTTTACATCCGAATGAAGGTGTGGTAGCTCAGTGTCTACATCCGAATGAAGGTGTGGTAGCTCAGTGTTTACATCCGAATGAAGGTGTGGTAGCTCAGTATCTACATCCGAATGAAGGTGTGGTAGCTCAGTGTCTGCATCCGAATGAAGGTGTGGTAGCTCAGTGTTTACATCCGAATGTAGGTAAGGTATGCCAGTGTCTACATCCGAATGAAGGTGTGGTAGCTCAGTGTTTACATCCGAATGTAGGTAAGGTATGTCAGTGTCTACATCCGAATGAAGGTGTGGTAGCTCAGTGTCTAGATCCGAATGAAGGTGTGGTAGCTCAGTGTTTACATCCGAATGAAGGTGTGGTAGCTCAGTATCTACACCCGAATGAAGGTGTGGTAGCTCAGTGTCTGCATTCGAATGAAGGTGTGGTAGCTCAGTGTCTGCATCCGAATGAAGGTGTGGTAGCTCAGTATCTACATCCGAATGAAGGTGTGGTAGCTCAGTGTCTGCATCCGAATGAAGGTGTGGTAGCTCAGTGTTTACATCCGAATGTAGGTAAGGTATGTCAGTGTCTACATCCGAATGAAGGTGTGGTAGCTCAGTGTCTACATCCGAATGAAGGTGTGGTAGCTCAGTGTTTACATCCGAATGAAGGTGTGGTAGCTCAGTGTCTACACCCGAACGAATGAAGGTGTGGTAGCTCAGTGTCTGAATTCGAATGAAGGTGTGGTAGCTCAGTGTCTACATCCGAATGAAGGTGTGGTAGCTCAGTGTTTACATCCGAATGTAGGTAAGGTATGTCAGTGTCTACATCCGAAGGAAGGTGTGGTAGCTCAGTGTTTACATCCGAATGAAGGTGTGGTAGGTCAGTGTCTACACCCGAACGAATGAAGGTGTGGTAGCTCAGTGTCTGCATTCGAATGAAGGTGTGGTAGCTCAGTGTCTACATCCGAATGAAGGTGTGGTAGCTCAGTGTTTACATCCGAATGTAGGTAAGGTATGTCAGTGTCTACATCCGAAGGAAGGTGTGGTAGGTCAGTGTCTGTATTCGAATGAAGGTGTGGTAGCTCAGTATGTACATCTGATTGAAAGTCTGGTAGCTCAGGGTCTGCATCCGAATGAAGGTGTGTTAGCTCTGTGTCTGCATCTGAATGAAGGTGTGTTAGCTCAGTGTCTGCATCTGAATGCAGGTGTGTTAGCTCAGTGTCTGCATCAGAATGAAGGTGTGTTAGCTCAGTGTCTGCATCTGAATGAAGGTGTGTTGGCTCAGTGTCTGCATCAGAATGAAGGTATGGTAGGTCAGTGGATATAACCAATGGAGGGATCCATTTCTAGCTAAGCTCATCCAACCTTTTACAGGTGCTGGAATCAATTTATATACAGTGGACCGCAAATTACCAGAATCCCAATTTCAAGGTAATTATATAGGTAATTTGTTAGATATTTTGAAACCGATTTGACTAAGGGCTGTTGTTGTCCATGACAACAACATCCTCCCCCAGTCAAATTTGTCTCAAAATATTCAACACAATGTGTATTGTTTATTAAGATGTAAATCCATCAAAGACATACAATTCGTACACTAGTGATGGACCTCGATTTTCCTGAGTTATGTATTGTTTCCATTGTTATGTCAGCTAATAAATGACATAATGGAAAATTGATTGTGTCTTCAACTGCACATATTGTTGACACGGTTTGATTTCTCAGTGTTGTACTTGTTGCACAGCTGGTATAATACATATATTATATATTGTTTCTCTAGATTGTACACTCATTTTATAAGGATCTGGATTAGATAGCCTGACATCCATGTGCTCAGTCAGTGTAACGATTCTTTAAGACTATTTTATTGTGTTTATTCTTACTATACCTGATTACCGTCAGCTATTACTGACTTGCACACCAGTAAAACAGCATGCTGCATCAATTGAAATCTACTGGCACACATGAATCATGATTGTGCATGGTCAACTGGAGTGTATCCTACACTAAGCTCGAGCAGGCCATATAGATACAACTCAAACGCTATCGCAAGATTCCAAGATTTATTCAAGCTGGTTTACCTGCCATGATTTTCAGCTTGGGAGTAGCTGTGAATTGTCTCCTGATATTGTATCTCGTAAAATCGAAAAAATATCGAATACCAGTTTATACGCTTTTGATGCGCATTGCGCTGTGCGATACTGTAACATGCTTCTCAACTTCTGGTTCCTCAGATACGCTTTGTCAAAACTGGTATACTATGCCAACTAATCACCTATTTTGTTGGACTTGGATATAATTCTAGTCTTTGACGTGTGATATTTCTCACTGCTTTGCACTATTACCAGTTGCTTTATCCATTAGCAACAAAGTCCCGAGTGACATTGTCATGGTGTAGATATTCAGATTCGGATCTGGGGATTTTGAGGAAGTAGCTAGTCTCAGGATTGTCGGTTCCTGTCTTAAGCATTATCTGCATATGACCTCTTGACCTGGCGAGCATGAAGCCCAAATCTTCTGTTGATCTTTTTAGTAGTCTTTTTGATCGATTCATCTCAGTTATACATATTTTCTACATCACGACTGCGTCATCGTGATTTATATATATATTATTTATGAGAAACCGTTTATGTAATATGCATGCGTGTGTGCGTATGTATGTGTGTGTTTGAACATGTACGCACTTGTTTTTATTTATGTAGCAAATATCATGTTTATGGATAGATGAGCAGGATGACTTAATCAGGAGTGCGTGATGCGGTAACCTATTTTACGCTGTGTGCTGGAATACGATATATGTCTTATAAATGAAGGACGGGTGAACAGACAAGAAGGAAGGATAGAATAGGGGAAGGAAGAATGAACATTTACGTTAGCAATGGCGTGGGTCTATAGTGAAGACAGCAAGTGGCATTGTTAATAAATGCAGCATGTATAGAATGTAATGAATGAAATATTTACTCACCTTTGGACAGCAACAAAGGCAAACTATTTTGAATACAAATCATAACAACAAACGCAAACTTTCATAACGACAAACGCAAACTATTTGTTGGTTCATAACAACGAATGCAAACTATTGTATTTCTAAAGGTCAAACGCATTTCATAATGGTGTTATAGAATTTATCCAAAATCCAAGCATGGTTAGTTAGGCCTATATGAAATACTGGTTTTGTTATCACTGAATGAATTTTAATGCTACACATATTAGCGGTTATATATAAAATTTGACTGAAAATTGACTGTTTCAATACGGGATTGGTTTAAGAACAATCATAGCTATTTAAGCAGTCAATGCTTGGCAATGTACAGCAAGAAAGGATAATTTTGAGAACTTTATGACTGGAAATATCTTGAATAGAAGCAGTGGTTAAATGACCGGTTTTCTAGTATGATAGAACTTTATCAGGTGCTGCTGACTCATGTGCTGTGTGGGCTACAGATCTTTCCATGACTAGATCCACAGTACATGCTAGGTCAGAGATCACTGAATGATGGGGTTCTGTGGTGCTGAGACCGTCATGTTACCAAAGCCTAAATAGACAAACCATGTATGAGTGAATCTTAGGGATTCAGGTAGAAGTCTGTGATCGAGCTGTCAAGCTAAATGATAACACGAAACTATGCTTGGAATCACAACATCATGACGTCAGTGTGGTGCAATATCAACAAGATGTTGTGATATATCCTTCAGAATGGTTCCAATGAGAACTAGTTAGGACTAACCGAATGCATGCATCTTCAAGAGAGTTTGTGGGGATTCTATTGGGCAAGCAATGAGGCTTGACCAATTAGAATCCGGACTACCTATTTTGCTCCTGTTGTGTGGTGATAGTCATGAACACCCTTTTACACTATGTAAGGTACTGTCGATAGTGCTCGAGATCACTCTGTCATCCGATGATCCTGAAGTCAGTGTACATCTTTGTAAACATCTGCTCAGTATTTAGAATAGTCGGTCTTTGCAAGTCTTTAGTTACCAGTTGATAATTGATATTCAAGTTTGTATGAGTAAAGTTTAAATTAGTTTTCAGTCTGCAATACGACTTATTTATCTCAGTTTATTATATCAGTTATTAGTGTAAAATAAAATCTATTCATTAAATCTTCAATCGAGTGTTAGTTCAATCTGTGATTAGAGAAAAACGCACCATCTTTTCTGAATCGAAGGAATCTTCAGCAGTCCAAGATGCCCAAATTCCCATTTGGCGAGCCTGGCAGGATTAATCTCAGATTAGAACTGATAGTGTAAATTGTTAAAAGTGTATAATTTCCGAAGGACATCATCAGCTAAAACCGTTAGTACCTAAATGAACGATAAAACTTTCATACAATCCACGTACAGTCCGCAACCACCATCATATAACAGCAAACAAGCCGTACAATGAATTACAGACACCATTGTCGAATTTTGTGATTTAATTTGTTGCTCAGATCAAGTTAGCTTATCAACCCACACTGAATACAAAGCCAACAACACAGTCAAAGTCACGATAGAAATTCCCAGCACCACGGCTGCGAGGAACTTATCAGGCATTAGAGATCATGGAACCATTGCCCAGATCAACATCCAAATTTATTTTCTTTAGTCATCATAGAGGGGATAGAGAAATACATCGCTACCATACAGGACCCATACGCTTTTCGAGATAGGCAGAGAACCTGGCATACGCCGCCTAAACCGCCATTTTCACAGACACTGCCTAATCAACCTTGCCTGCAGGCTATTTCAAGTCAAGTTCAATCACCGATAACAATGGCTCAAGGACAGGGACACACATCCATTGCCGAGAATTTATGGACTGTATTCAATATGATGAAGATGGACTTAAAGAATAGCATGCACGAATTTTCCACCATATCTAGTACTATGGAGGAGAGTCGAATCAAGCATGAATTACTGCATGATCATGTTCAACTTATACAACTCTGCGACGGACATATGCCATCGGAAGTGCGAGAAGAACTCGAGATGTGCCGCTTTGCTTTAGACGCTATGCACCCAAACGAACCCGGTGATGCAGCATACATCATCAGCTGGACCATGAGAGGACAATTGCACAAAGACATTGAGGGTTACTTATCAACCCGAGATCGAAACACCATCACATGGGACGAGATTTACTGATACGTGGTAAAATTACTCATATCCGCCAATGAAGATGAGCGCATTAAATGTGAGCTGGAAACCACTAAACAGAAGCCAGGGGAGGAAATTAATATGTTCAACCGTAGATTTAGAACCCTAGCTAGAAATGCCAACCCAACAATAATGAGGATAGCAAGAGGATCGTAGTACATGCTTACATACGAGCATTATCCAGCGTTGCTTTGGCCCAGAGGGTCATAATTAATGGAAACAAGACTCTGAAAGAAGCCATAGCCTTCACCAAGCGACAAGGCTATCTAGACGACTTACTCAATGCTATGCATCTCACCCCACTGCAACAAGAAGAAGATATGGAGATAGACGTAGTTGACTGACAGATCAGAGCAATAACGACCGACCAACGGCGAAGGAATTTGGAATTAAAACAGGATAGAATGGTGAAGGATGTGTATTCTTTGATTAAAGGGATGCAGGATCAATTAATGAAATCAATATCTGCATTGATTAATACCTAGACAAATACACCAGCCCCGACACAAGCCCACACAAAACAGAAGAGAGAGACAATTAAATGTTTTGAGTGTAACCAAGAAGGACATGTCAAAAGAACTTGGCCAAACAAACCAAATAGACCACCATGGCAACGACAGAGAAATCAGCAGCAGCAGACCAACAATCAAAATAAAATGTGATATAATTGTGGTAAGATGGGACATATTTCCAGAAACTGTCACAGCACAAAATCGGACAATAGCAGCAATAACAATCAAAGTAGGCAGAACAGTCAATCTAGTGTAACATGTTTCAATTGTAACAAGAAAGGACATTACGCATCTCAGTGCCATAGCCGACCAACGCAAACGACTGGACAATGTTTAACGACTTATGTAGAAAGTGTGGACAATCAGGACATTCCTATAATCAGTGCCATTTTTACGCACCTGTAAGCTCTGCACCCCCTATGGAAGTGGACGAAGTCACACCGGCATGGGGATCTGCAACTGTTCTGAGGGATAAACAGAATCGGCGCGAACACAGACGCCTATGGACGATTCTGGAGTGGTCGTGATTGACCAACAGAGCACCCTACAAGGAGGGACAAATGGCATCATACGATGAAGCTATGCTGACGTGGTATCAGGGGTCAACCAATGTCTTGAAAACACCGACAGAGGGAACATGCGACTGAGAGGTTCCTGGTCCGACTGTGCTTATATATATTCGATATTCGTCGCAACGTTGATACCGGTAAGTGTGGTATCAATATTTTAGTGGCTACTGGTGCTAGTACATCACTGATTAGAAGTGAAATTTGGAAGAGTATGCTGGGCTTGAGACCATTAAAGAAGGCCCTGATACTCTTAGCTGTAAACGGTTCACCCATTGAGGTATTAGGCGAAACAGAGATCAAGTTTCGAGGTGATCTGCCCATACCCATCATAATCGTTAAAAATATGAATCATGAGGGATTAGTTGGGGCAGACACATTGCATGCGGGTGGAGCAGTAATAAATTACAGGAAAGGTGAGACGGAGTGGTTTGGTAAGATCTTCCCATTACATATTCCCTATAGGCACCAGAAGCAATACTACGCTGAAGCCAGTATCATGGAGACAACTGGTTACAAAGTTATCTACAAAGTTCTTAGTGACTATGGTGATAATTTTGATACTGCACATCCTAAAGAACTGGGTAGGAATCTGTTGGTAGAATGTACTATCCCTACCGATCATCCTCCCATTAGACACCATCTGTATAGAACGCCGTTGTTAAAAGCACATATTGTACATGATCAGATTAAGGAAATGTTAGACGCAGTTATGATTCGACCGGTATCATCACCTTGCTCATCGCCGAAAACCTTTTGTGCCCAAGAAGGATGGGATAACCCGTTTCTGCATCGACTACAGAAAATTAAATAAGGTAGTACCCCGAGACACTTATCCATTGCCAAATATTTCAGACATTTTTGACAGGATGGAAGGCGCTACCCTGTTTTCTACCATGGACTTGAAGTCTGGATATTGACAGATACCGATGGCCAGCCAAGACATCGAGAAGACAGCGTTTGTCTGTTCTGAAGGTATTTTTGAATGGACCCATATACCTTTTGGTTATCGGAACAGTGGAGCAGTTTTTCAAAGGGCAATGACTTCTGTTTTTCAGTGGTACGTTAATAAAGTCATGCATGTTTGTGTCAATGATGTTGTCGTATTTTCCAAAGGTCCTGAAGAGCATGCCCATCATTTAGCACTTGTCATGGAGAGATTACGCGAACATAATTTGCAGCTCAAATGGAAGAAGTGTGATTTTGCGAGCAAGTCAGACGATTTACTTGGTTATCACATTTCTGCAGAAGGTATTTCACCTCAGAAGCAGAAGGTGGAAGTCATTCATGAAACAACACCTCCTCAGGATGTTGGTGGAGTCAGAACGATATTAGGCACTACCAGCTATTATCGGTCATGCATGCTGGGCTATGCAGAAATAGCAAGGCCACTGATAGAACTGACTAAGAAGTATAAACAGTTCAAGTGAAGGGTCTGAACAGCAGTTAGCATTCGGCAAGTTGAAAGACCTGCTGTGCAGTAGAACTGTGCTGGCATAGCCATATCTGCAAAAGCCATACCATTTGTATACAGATGCTTCTTCTTATGCGATAGGCACAATTTTGGTACAAGAAGATGATGAGGGAACTGAGAAGGTTATTCAGTATGTAAGCAGTACTCTTATGGACAGCCAGTTTAACTGGCTGGTCATTGAAAAGGAGGCTTACGCTGTGGTCTATGCCCTGGGGAATTTGCAACCTTATCTGTTTGGATCTGAGTTTACCATGTTTACCGAACACAAACCTCTTAAGAGTTTGTTTGTGGGAGAGGTAAGAAACACGAAAGTCAAATGTTGCGCTGTGCTGATAGCTGAGTGTGGGTACAAGATTGAGTATATCAACGGTGCCCATAATGTCCAAGTAGACATGTTGTCACATCTGAGACAATCTCGGGAAGCCACAACCTTCGACACTGGTGATTACGTAATTTCGGAGGTAGAAGATGGTAGTCTCCCGTATATACCACTTGAAGTGTATGGTATCTCTTATAAGGATTTATGTATTAACCAGCTTGAAGAGTTTCCAGAGATGTTCAAGGAAGTACCGGAAGACTATGCAGTGCATAATGGTGCCTTGTATTGTATGCGCACACTGTCAGCCTTGGATGCTGAGTACCCTCATCTGGTATTGCCATCCCAGTATCGCAAGCATATGCTGGAGGAGGCACACTGATGAGCGGGACATCAAGGTTAACAGAAAATGCTGTGTCTTATCCGAGATTCATTTCTGTGGAAGTCTCTGAGAAAAGATGTTATAGAGATGTTGGATCGATGTGCCACATGCCAGGTACACCGCCCTATCGCTACCCATCCAAAGTATACAGAGATGCCAATGACTAAGTATCCTGGACAGATTGCGAGCATGGATTTGATTGACCCATTTGTGGAGTCAACCAAGGGCAGTCGCTATTTATTGACTATAAACGATCGAATGTTCTGTGTTGGCAGAGGCCTATCCTATCCAATCAAGGAAGGTGGAGAAAGTTAAAGATAAGTTCTTTAACGAGTACTGTGCAAGACATGGTGTCCCAGAAATCTTGATTACTCATCAGGGGGTTAAGTTCAACGAGTTGGAGTTGACACTCTTGTACAGTGACTATGGGCTAGACCATCGAAGAACTAGTCCATATCATCCTCAGACGAATGGTAGGATGGAGAATAGAGAAATTTTATGGAAATATAGACGTAGAAAGAAGCAGACAATAGTTGCAGTAGCACGTGGCCATGAGGAACATGAAGCAGACACCACAAGTGGATACGAAATTGTTGATGACTCACCTGCATTTGAGGGACTAAAAGTTACTGCACATTATGCCGACACGATGGCGACGCCACGGCGACATGACATGATTTAGAAAATTGCTCAGATGTGCGGCAGAAACCGATGGCGACACGACAAGCAAGCGACTGATTGCCTCTGATCGACGGTCGTCACTCGATATTGAACATGCTTTCAAATATTTCTGTCACTTCAAAATCGCCAGTGCATGATGATAGTATTGACCAATGGCTTGGACCGCTTTTGTCATGGTCTGTTGGATACGTAATGTACGCAAGATAAATTAGTATTATTATTAAGTCGGTAACCAAGTCAGCCATTCCAGTGGTAAAATGGTAAAACATAGCTTTCTCTCGGCCTACAAATGGAATTCGATAAGAAAATATTTTGATAAAATTTAGTTAATAAAGGTGTAAGAGATGCATTTGGGAGATTATTATTCATAGCTGGTGGGTCTTTTAACGATTAGTATTTAAATGTTTTGTAATGAATACACTTACACCTATTCACGTGATAGTATACGTGGGATGGTGTTAAAATAGAAATATTAGCTATTAAATTGTTTAGTAATCTCTTGCTAGCAGTTAAGTCTGTGCTCGATAACGTGATAGTGACATGATGAGACCTGTAAGCGATAGGTAGCGATAGCTGACACCTGGTGTCGCCAGCATGTTGCCACTGCATCGGCATAATGTGCGGTCACTTTAATAGTTAGATTACCAGTAAGAGCTCAACCAAATGTTCGCCGATTAGGCCCAAAGCATAGAACAAACAAGGCCTTAGCAAAGTCATATAGAACAATCTCAGAACTAAAAGAGAAAAGAGACATTCTGTATAAGACAAACAACACAATAAAAAACGTTTAAGTAGATTAGCTAAGAAAGCTAATAATGCTCCAAACACCCCCTCATAGTAAAACAGAAGCTCTGTTGCGTAATGCCCTACTAAAGACAACACAAGCACATCAGGTTAGGAAACGACTGCTTTTGGGTCATGGAAGAAATCATTAAGTCCAAAGAAGCAACCCAGATGAAGAAGCTGTCCGTCTTGCATCATATTGTAGCAGGCAAGATTGCAAAGAAGTACCGTTGTATGAGCTTATTGAGTACAGAAACTAGTTGAAGTAGGAATAAGATGTCGAATGTATCAAGCAAAGCCACAACATGGGCAGAAGGCAAGCATATAAGGATCATAGGAATGTATAGGCTTAACGTTATGACATTTCTAGAACGTGACAATAATATCCGATCTCAGCCAGGGAAGGCAGACGCTAAAAAGGTGGATGGTGTCCAAAAGATCCAGACCAGGGTTTTAACAGATTATATAGCAAACCTTTATGCAAAATTCTTTGCAGAGAATCCTGACATCAAAATATCTCTTGAGACATTCAGACGTATCTGACCAAAACATATCTTACTAACATCCTTTATCAGCATATGCACAAAGCATCAAAACATGGCTCTGCAACTGAAAACCTTACACAGAGAAGGCATCAATGCCACACGGAATCCAGAGTCTTTTATACAAGAGAACCTTGACATGGATACATGTATGGAACAATTGCCAGAGATTGTTGTACAAAGTCAATGGAAACGTGTAACCATTGAAGAAAAAGGAAAATCAAAGTTCGTCACAAGGATTGTTGACGCTGAGCTTTCTAGAAGCAATTTTATCACTTTACTTAAAATCCAAATAACAGAGTTTCAGAGCCATGTGGAGAGGGTTTCAATCCAATATGAGGAAATGAGAAAGCTCAATGAAAGCCTTCCAAAGCACAATATAATTCTGCAAATGGATTTCGCAGAGAATTACACTTGTAAGACAGTTGATAAAATACAAAGTACCTATTGGAATCAGATGAGTGTCACATTACACCCTGTCGTTGTTTACTACAGAACGGCTGATGACAAAGTTATCCATCAGAGTTTTGTAGCCGTATCTGATGAGCAATCACATACTTCATCAACAGTCTTGGCTATACTTACCAAAATGATATCATGTATCAAAGTGATTGATGCACAGGTTGAAGCAATACATGACTGGACAGATAGTCGAACCAGCCAGTATCGTAACAGGTTCATCTTCAACACTGGTTAATCATCAAGCTGTGTTTGGAATGAAAGCTAGATGAAATTATTTTGAAGCATGGCATGGCAAGGGGCCCTGTGATGGCCGAGGTGGTATAATAGAGTGCATGGCTGATGAAGCTGTTCGGAGTGGCAAGTGTGTGATTTAGGATGCTAAAGATTTCTTCAAATGGGCAGAATCTTCCAGCATGAGAGCTGTCCAGTTTTTCATTGTTTCGAAAGAAGAATGTCAAGAACAAGTTAACAGTATGACGAATACAATACTCATTGTAGTGAAAGGAACCATGAATATCCATGCAGTAGTTGGTCAACGAGCATCCACTATTGCTGTAAAGGATGTCAGTTGTTATTCTGGTATATGTTTGTCTGGTACAATGTGCGAGAGCTGGAGGATAGAATGCTTGGGATCCAGAAACCGTGATATGGACCAAGCTGGACATGAAGAAACTTCTACAGCAGTTGTACAAACCAATGAATCATCTAGTACACCTCCAGTATTGGATGTAGATGAGGGAAATGAAACATATGTCAAAGCTTCAGATGGTGAGTTGTGGCTTCCGTTTATGATGACTAATGGTATATTGGAAAATTACTAGAAGTCGACGAATCAGATGCCACTGTCAAAGTGACCTTCAAGGAACAAAGAAAGATGACATTTCACTTGCCATGCCACGAGGATATTATTTGGCGCACCGATGCCGATATTCTCTGTTTGGTACAACAACCAACACCAGTTGGAAAATCTTGCTTATAAGCTCACTGCAGAGGAGATTAAGACCATCAATGATGCACTCAACAGTCATTAAATGGATAAGAAACTATGTATATACTTCATTGGGCACACAATTTCTTTCAGACGATGTATCAAGAGCAGTTACTTCTCAACCTGATGATCTTGTCTTGTTTCTACTTACATATTTTGTTACGACAATTGTGTCAATGTTGTCATGCACATGTCCATTACTGGAATTGTCAGGTATTTGGAGATTCAAGATAAGTATTTCATATTGTTCAGCATTTTGAAGTGTCGTTTACATTATATTGAACAGTTTACCTTTAGCAAAAATAGGGCCTACATGTTATATTTTTGTCGTTGTGTTACTCAAATCCAAATAAACTGTATCAATGTAAAGTATGAGATGTTGGTGGTCTGGTTCCCATTGGGAAAATACCAACCTATACGTGTGTATATTATGTTTCTGTTAAATTGATGACACAGAGATAGTCATCATTGGTTTGTGTAATTCATGCGAAATGTAGGTTACAATCACCATACTATTTTATTAAAAGTTCATCTTACGTGGTTATGGTATTGGATCGACCAATACATGCCATCAATTTTGCAAGTATAATTAATATAGACTGTATTAAATTCGAAATAGTACTTGATAGATGTTTGCTTATAGACTGCAGTATAATTGAAAACGTATTCCACACACAATCTCGTGTAACTGTTACAGGGATTAATTATTGTTTTAGCAAAATAACAATGTATCAGCATCTCTATATGTATGTAGTGTTTGGAAATGGTGATATATACATGCAACATATACCATAAAATTTGTCATGAACTATGCAGTAATACGAGTTGTTTAAATCCGATTTGCTCATTCCCTTGACATGTAGCGTACATTTACAAGGACAAATATGAATGATAATGGTCTATAATGGAAATGGTTATAAAATAAAAACTAAAGAAGTTAACTTGAAACTATTGTAGATTTATATTCCGGATACCTAATGCTAGAAAAAAAGTTGATTGTTTAGTAGAATTGGCAACATTTAAACACCAATTGTACACCATTATTGGGTTTGGGTAAATACAATGCATTGAATTTGTACATCTCTGCATCAGACGTCAGGCAACTAAGGCTAGGATTCCATAAGCACGGACGCGGATGCGTAGACGACAGGTGTGAGCGTTTCAGTAGGCGGGTTAGTCGGGAGGTGTGATTCAATATAAATTGAGTAATGTGCGTTTATTCGGTTGTTTCCTGTGCAGCTATCGAAAGATAAGCATTTATCTCAGCTTTGGAAGTCTGTCATTGATGACGAATAGATGAGCAAAGTTATTTTCGCAGTCTAGAAATTGATCCAAATACAACACAAATTTAGAAAAAGGAAGCATCGATGACGTATCCACAGTCTATTTCCGAAGAGGAGTCAAGTAGGAGCAGTTTCACATATATTCACATAGCTAGAAAAGGATAGCAAAAGGCTTCAGCAATATTTTCGTTTAACTAGACATCGATTTTCACAAGTACTGGCACTTATTGATTTGAACCTGGCATTGTGACACATTCTCCTGGCAGATAAGTGATATTTCCTGAGATACATTTAATGTGGACTCGGTAACATCATTAAATTGGAAATCAATTCCGATTAAGGCTTTGTGGCCTTCCTCTAGAAATTTAGAATGTCCATATCTGGTCGATTGGTAACTGGAACGATGGTAAAAGCAATCTTAACAGCATTAGCTTATGCATCGATATCTATAATGTTGTACATAGTGCAATAGGGCATAGTAGATATCTGATGTGGATAAATATGGATATTTTGGAACTGACAATATGGACGGTTTTGAAAGCAAATGTTCTGTGTTCTTGAGAAAGCAGAAATGGGCTTTAGATAGTATATAATGCTCTGCCACAATGTGAAATGAGTGTAATCAGACGATCATTTTTTTTTTTATAGATAGACGTTATGTAGCTTACACAATTTTCTATTTTGTGGGGCATTGTTACTTAGCAGATACTTTAGCTGTTTCTTATGTATGTATTTATATGTACGTAATTAATTAGTATTTCATTAAATCTACTTAAACTCGAGGCCAAATTAAATCATCGAGGTTTTTGTAATACTTTGGGCCGTGACATGATCGTACCACTTTCCTGTCACATCAGGGCGGCGTCTCCTCAGCCTTAGAGACTGTAACACATCAGTTACTAGTTTTGCAGGAGTTTCAAAATAGTCAACAGAATATTTATTAAATAGTAAATGCAAACAATTTGTACAAGAACGCATAGACCGTTTTCAAATATGCGTTCGTGACGTACTTATGGACATCATTCATGACGTCATTCATTATAATGTCATTGTACCATCACGCAGTTCATTATGACGTCATATGATGGGTGGGTACTCTGGAAAGGTTAATTGTTTAGACATTATCACTGGAATGGCTCGTTTATGGACACAGTCATTCCATTGATAAAGTTTCGAAAGTACCCTTCACTTGGCTATGCTGTGCGAATGAATATTCGTCAAGACTACTGCAGGCGGATGGATGCGCATACACCAGAATTCAATCGAAGCTCAGTTTAGTTCATTCGTTAACTTCTGAAGTACATGAGAATATATGGTGGTTACATGAATATACAAACACGCTTGGTATCTAATTACAATGTTGGTGCTGGCAGTGTTGATGATGATGATGAAGATGATGATGATGATGATGATGATGTGCTGTTGGATACTTCAGAAATAATAACCCTAACCCTAACCATAGCCCCGCCAACTTTGTAGACGTATTAGTATCGATTTGAGCCATTCATCTTTATTCTGATACATATTTAATATGCGCATGTATACACCTGTGCAAAAGTTAAGCACCAGCAAAAACAATAGAACGTAGAGACATGATGGTACAACTAGGCTGCCATACTTTTTGTCCCCGCGTTAGCTGACATAATTCCAAGTACGAAATGCACATGCATGCATGACTTCACGCCGCTTGATGTCCGTGCGTGGCGGGAAACAGCACACGTGTTCAGTTATGTAAAAGTCCAGTTTGAGGTGTAGAACATTACATACAGATTTAGGCGACAAGATTAGGAATTTTGTGTTCATGACCGTGGTTTATTTGTACAGAGAGAATTAGCTCTTGATTGTGAACCGCTATGGCAAGACGAAGGTTAAGTGATCGTGTGAAATGGCAAATCATAGGCATGCATACCACTGGTATGTCATGCAGAGAGATTGGCATACAGCTGAACATTAACCATACTGTAATCAGTCGTTTGATTGCAAAACATGGGCAAACTAACGAGGTGAAGGACAGGCCTAGATCTGGAAGACCGAAGAAGACTACTGCCGGTGATGATCGAGCCCTAGTACGCCTTGTTAGGAGATCTCCATTCACCAACAGCAGAGTGCTCAGCCAGCAATGGGAAACACGCAATAGAGTGTCAATGTCTACCGTCAAAAGGAGACTGTATGCTGCTGGCATGAAAGCTAGGAGACCTGTCAGACGTTCTCTCCTCACTGCACACCACAAAGAGGAGCGTCTGAGGTGGTGCAACGAAAGAAGACACTGGAACATGAGATCCTGGAGACGGGTACACTGGTCCGATGAAAGTCGGTTCCTGCTTCATGCCACAGATGGTCGAACTCGTGTATGGAGGTCCAGACGCACGGCGTACAACCAACGTAACATCATGGAAGAAGTTCCATTTGGTGGAGGTTCCGTTATGATATGGGGGTGCATCTCATTTGATTGTAAGCTGGATCTGTTGACTGTACCTGGAACACTAAATGGACAAAGATATCAAGATTCCATACTGGATAGAGTTGTGGTCCCTCATTTTGTAAATCATGCACCTGGAACCCACCCTATATTCATGGATGACAACGCCCGACAACATCGTGCTAGAGCTGTGCATGAATACCTCCGCCAGAATGCCATCGAAACCCTACCATGGCCAGCAAGGAGCCCTGACATGAACCCTATTGAGCATATCTGGGACATTCTGGGAAACATGGTGAGAAGGAGGGATCCTCCTGTGCAGAACCTACAGGAATTAACAGACGCACTCCATCTTGAATGGCAACGAATACCACAATGGCGTATCAGTCGGTTGGTGACCAGCATGAGACGTCGTGTCCAGGCCGTCATCCAGGCACAAGGTGGATATACCCGGTATTAATAATGACAGTCTCAAACTCGTGCACAGATGTTAAACTTCGTTTTCAGACGCCATTAATGACAATCTAGCCACGTGTGTCAACTGTAGGGCAATAGTTGTCAGTTGTGTCAACGTAACCATATTCAGGCCTCGTTTTCAAGTTCAAACAAAAACATACAGTGTTTCCCCACCATCATAATCAGCATTCCTCTAGTTGCATTATTACCTCTTGCACTAAGATGGATGGGTACATAAATGTTTATGCTATTGCTTTCTTCATAGCACATGAATATACCCTCGCATGTGCGTAAAAATAGGGTGGTGCTTAACTTTTGCACAGGTGTATATCTGTTAACCAATGAAATGGCTTAATTTCAATCCCATGACAGTCCAAGAGAATGTGTTATTTCACTCTAAAAGTGTTATTGGACTCTAAATAGTGTTATTGGACTCTGTCTTTAAACGGAAGCGCTACTCTGTAGTTGTAAACCTATATATTGAATATATATTCTCGCCGCAGGCGTCCAATTTGTCTTCAAGAATAGTACGTATTGAACTGAACACCTTCGGCATCTCGTCTGATACTGGTTTCTAAACACATCCCGGACTCCTTCAGTAAAAATCCATAGTGTACCCGGGAATGTCAAATAGCCTAATAATATTTACATGATATAAAAGTAGTATGGTGGCTACAAAATAGTACTATGCAAGTTATACAAATGTGTATACTGTTGTTGTTGCTGCTGCTGCTGCTGCTGCTGCTACTGCTACTGCTGCTGCTGCTGCTTGCTTGCTTGCTTGCTTGCTTGCTTGCTTGCTTGCCCGTCATCATTGTCGTCGTCTTCGTTGATGAAAACAGAGATAGTATACAGAAATGGAGATCGTCAAAACGGTTATGTGAAGCGCTGTATAATGATATTAAGGAATTTACGGAGTGAAACTCTAAGGCCCGTTTTATAAGTCAAACTTTCTGTCCCGCCGCGCCAATGAAGACTGGTTGATTTATATAGTAGACTCTGTCATTTTCAAGCAGAGTAAGCTGGCACGGCACATGAGAAGTTCGACTTATAAATCAGGCCTAAAGTCGCTACGTGTGTGCAGGGAAGGTTGGGCAAATGTCGCCGCGGTATTCATTTATCTCCCTCAGTAAGGTATAATCTACGTTAATTGGGCAGTGCATTTCAATGTTTTCAACAAACTTCCGGTTTCCCTCGGAAGCTCCTCGCAACATCAATATGCAATCCCAGAGCTTGAAGAATATCTCTCTGTGTTTGATATGCCATTGAAGACATCCAATGAGATTCCATTGCATCGTGTCAACAGCGAGCTTGTCTTCTAGAACCACACGATCTATGAGTAAGGAAAGTTAATAAAGCAACAATGAGAAATAACAACAGAAGTAAACCTTGTATTAGTTCCCCTTTCCGGAGTACCCACCCATCATATGACGTCATAATGAACTGCGCGATGTGTAGAATGACATCATAATGAATGACGTCATGAATGATGTCGGTAAGTACGTCACGAACGCATATTTGAAGACGGTCTATGCGCTGTTGTACAAATTGTTTGCTTTTACTATTTAATAAATATTCTGTTGAATATTTTGAAACTAATTTGACATAGACAGCAACAGCACCCAGTCAAATTAGTTACAAAATATTCAACAGCTTCCCTGTATAGTTTTCAAGAAATTGATAGCTAGGGCATTTGGGGATCGATCAATCCCACCACGGCGAGGTGTGGGTGGAGCTTAGCTAGTGATGGGCGGGGCATAGCTAAAAATGGAAAGGTCCATTCATTCAGTCTATATGCAGTGAAGCAGACTAACTCAGGTAATTTTTATTCATGTTCTTCGTCGTGAATTTAGATTCCAATCTCCCCTTAAATGTTTTTGTGATAAAGGGCCCCTCCCCCAGCCATGGCTTTGCGCACTTCTAGCTAATGGAGCTTTCCATGTTTATCCATCCATCAAATGACGTCATAATCCACTCAGTTTAATTAGTTTCAAAATATTCAACAGCATGCTTATTAAATAGTAGATTCTTACAACGTGTTGGACTAGTAAGAGCTAAAGATGGGTCATATAAAATCATTTATGACGTAATGATTCTGACGTCATCCTACACGCCGCTTAGTATGACGTCATATGGCGTCAGATGATAGATGGATACCCTGGAAAGATAAATTCATCAATTCAGCAATGAACATTCTAGTTCTATCTCCACACCTGTGAATAGTATACATATTGCTTTGAGGAGAGCCGTCTCATCGTCCAATAATCCAAGCTGATTTATCTTTCCGGAGAACAAAAATAACGCGCGTATTATGTCCATATCGAGCACATGAGAAACAAAATCGAGTGTGTACATCTCTCCTGTGTGGAGTGCACCAACACCCAGCTCAGCATTGGCACACCGACTAGCACACAGCCATAAGTAGTCACTAGCAGAAGCTGAATAATAATAATAATAATAATAATAATAATAATAATAATAATAATAATAACTAGAAGACACTTACTGAAGTAACTGTAAATCTGCGATTCTGGCCATGAAGAAATAGTATAAGTGCTCTTTTGAGGACATTGAGCACATCTAGTACTGATTGAATAAAAACTATAGATGTAGTTACAGATCAAAGATCCATGCTTGAAATTCCCGTAGTTTTACACTAAAAGGTCACCTTGACCCTCAGGATAGAATAAGGTGTGTTTTCTAGCCTGCTCTTTGAGGTTGCATGATGAAAGGCAGTTAACTTACGCCAATCATGAATGGCCTTGACCCCAAATGAGATATTAAAATTTCCATTGGAAATTATTTAGATCTCACAATGTTCTAGAATCTGGCGAGATTTGAAGAGAATCTGAAGAAAACTCGTGAAGAGAACGTTGTTCAAATATTGATATGGGCATATGTGGCATGAAAAAGTGGAGTGCTTAAAAAATTGGATGGATCAACATTAAATTTGAGACCAACTAAAGTCAATATGAGACATCGACGTTCATCAAATTTCAAGTCGATCAGAGCCAAAGAAAATTCTGGCGGCCATTTAAAGAAAAACAATTTCAAAATTTGTTTTCACCATTTGTCATCCTGAGTTCATTTCTGCAAAATACGAAAACTGGTACTTTTGGCTCCAAAATGTGCGCCTGCCCGCCATTTTGAAAAAAAAGATTTTAAAAAATTGGTTTTTTTCATCGTCATTTCATTTTTGCAAAAAACGAAAATTTGTATATTTGACCAACAGTTTCACATCGTGGCCATTTTGAAATTTTTTCACCCATAAAAGCCCTCCATGAGTAACATTCCAACCAAGTATGGTAATGATCCGATCCGGCCATATTCAATGCAATGGCAGTCAAAGCTCAAGTTAACCTTGCTGTCAGAACTGTGATGCCTCTGTAATTGTCAGGGTTCTGGGCTGTGTTTCCTTTTTTCAGGATTGGTATTATCCATCCTTCATTTATTATATCCGGAACTGTGTTTGTCTTAAGGACCATGTTCACCAGTTCCATGATATATTCAAGAACATGTTCATCAGCTTTCTGCACGTGCTCAGCTGTAATTCCCATTACATCTACAGCTTTCCCTGTATTTAATGATTCAATGGCCTTACGTAATTCATGAACGGAAAACAACTTTTGATCATCACTTGATGCTTGCATGATCTGTGAGTATTGATCATTCCTGTTAATTGCCGCCTGCATTAGCAGGACTTGTCGTACCTTTTTCTTACATTTCATTTTCTCTTGCCAAAGAGCATCACTTGGATAATGAGGTGACTCACCTGTGATCCACTGGACATGTGCATATTTTGAATTTCTCACAGCATGGGCGTGCTCAGCTGAGATGTTTTATTGCCAGTGTGATGTCCAATTCATGACAGGTTCCCCATGCAATCGACTTTAATGATTGATAAACGATCTTCTGATAGCTTCGTATATTCACCTTGCTCCGTTTGACTTTCTGACCTGTGTGATTTGTGGATGTTTTGTTAGTAGAGTTGTATGCTTTCAATTTTACAACCGAGAGTCAAAATAACTGGTAAATGATCAGAGACATTAGCTGGATGTTGAGCCATTATCTCAACTTGTGTCATGGATTCTCTTATTTCATTATCTAGACAGCAAAGTAGTCTGTCTATCTGTGACCGATGTTTACCATTTTGATGGGTAAAGGTATTCATCTTTGGATAATCATGTGGCAAACTCAAATTCTAGTCTTCTAGGAACTTTTCCAGCAACTTATCTCCGATTTCCTTTAGATGGCTATGCAAAGAAGCTTTATGGTCACCACACAAAATGCTGGCTTCTGTACTGCTGCACAATTTCTCCGACTTCTATTAATGTGTTCCGGAAATCTGTTTCTGCTGAGCCTACTCCCCTACATGGCATACACTCAGTGATAAGGCAGATTGGTATTGGAACTGCTTCAATGGTCACCACTAGCACACGATTGTTGCCATCTGGATGTGTTTTGACCCCAGTATCTAAAGCTTGGTGCCATAGTATGCAGACACCACCATATCCACTTGGTCGCTGTGTTGGTGGAATGAACATTTCCGGTTTTAGCAATGACACCGCCCATCTCTAGCTAAGCTCCACCCACACCTCGCTCGTGTTAGGATCGATCGATCTCTGAACACACTGACTATCAATTTACAAAAAAAAACTACACAGGTAAGCTGTTGAATAATTTGAAGCTAATTTGATTGGGTGCTGTTGCTGCCTAAGGCAACAGCATGTTTATTAAATAGCAAAGAATTACAAAGACATACAATTCATACAACGTGTCGGACTGTTTGAGATTTGATGACGGTCTATATGTAACCCTTTGTGACGTAATGATTGTGACGCCATCATACACGCGTTGAGCTGATTATGACGTCATACGAGGTCAGATGATGATGGATACTCTGGAAAGGTGAATTGAATTATGCTTGTCCACAGCCTTATGCACTCCATTGTAGGCTGTATGCATCCGTTCTATTTCCTCTAGACCTCTCAAAATTTGCCATTGACAACGCCGTTGGCAACGGCGGCAACGCTAATGACGTCATTATTAACTTGGCAATGCCTATGACGTCATATTTCTTCTTAGATTTTTTTCATCATATTTTTTCGTCAGATTTTTAATCAGATTTGTCTGACAGATTAATAAGGTCAGATTAAATCTGATCGTCTAAACGGTCTTCAGATTCGTTCCACGGCATCAGATCTTAGCTTCAGATGTGTCTGTCAGATTAATCTGATCGTGAAAACCGGGCTATAGACTGTTAGTCTACAACGATTGTATCGAAGGGTATCTTCATTTTGGTAACCGTGACCCTAATCTTGTACAAAAATGCCCCCAAGTTTGCGCTATGTGGCGTCCTTAGCTTATATTTATGTTCATTATTGATGTCAGACAAATTGATAACAAAACTACCTTTCCGTTGATAATATTGGCCTGGTCTGACAAGGATAGGTTCTTGAATCCGGGAATCGTTTTAGAAAACTTCACCTGTTTTTTAATTCCATGCTGTAGCATTGCTGCAGTGGCTCTGATTATATTGTTTCTGTCATCACCATCGAGTCCTGTAATTTTGTAGACCTCGTTGTATTCGGAGTCGCAGAGTCGGTTACGTTCGCACACTGATGAGTAACTAGCGGCATACCAATCCTGTATGGTGACAATGAGAACATTAACCCCTCTTATGTCAACAGTGCCTCGAAGCGTTCATAATGCTACTCATATCAAAGGACCTGTCCAGTTTACCATCAATCATACGACGTCATAAACAACTACGTGACGCATAGAATGGCGTCATAATGAATTCGCACGAATTACTCGATTTAGTCAGTTTTAAATGCTTAATAGCCCGACACGTTGTACGAAGTGTAAGTCTTTGCTATTTAATACGCATTCTGTCGAATATTTTGAAACCAATTTGACTGGACGCTGGTGCTGCCTATGCTGCACCCAGTCAAATTAGTTTCAAAATATCCAACACCTTACCTGCATAGTTTTTGGGAAATTGATGGTCAGGGAGTTCAGTGATTGATCGATCCCAACACTGGTGAAGTATGGGTGGAGCTTAGCTGGAGATGGGCGAGGCATAGCTAAAACTTGAAATGTCCATTAACTCTTCAATAGTCAAGACTTTGCAAGAGAATTATTCTTTTGGAAGGACAATTGAAGTGTTTTTTTGGAAAATTTAACGGTGAAATTTACGAACATAGCGGTTCCTCTCATCATGCAAATGGGCATTCCTCAACACCACTGTAGTCAAAGTAGTAATGGTAAAGAATATTCACGTCTTTGCATAGCCAATGCCCATTTCCAGTTCAAGAGAAGGGTATTTTTAAAGATTTACCACTGGATTGACTGGCTCGGTTACCGAGCCAGTCATTCCAGTGGTAAATTTTCAAAAACTCTCTTCTCGTGGACTGCAGAAGGGCATTCCTCGAGACACCTGCAGATGCCGGTTTGGCTTGTTTGACCATTAAAGGTCTAAGCTGACACAAGCGGAGTTAACAAACGTATCGTACAACATCAGTTTTCATTCCTGCTCGCGCTTAACCCTCATTATTCCAAGTACCGGCTGTATGACAGGTATTTGAATAGACAGACGAGCTGGGATAGGCCGGGACTGATGGAGAGGGATAGGCCCATCAGTCTATCTAAATATATGTCACAGGGCCGGTTCTGGGCCAGTGCAAACTCGAACCAAACTCTCACGTACTCTTAGCCAGCAGAGGTCAGCTTACAGATGCGTGTTGACCTCACGCGCATACCAACTGCCATTAATAACGGTTTTATTGGTTGGGGACCATCAGCTTCCACGAAGTGAAACAATCAAACAATAAGAATTCTCCCTTAACTAGACTTTAAGATGTAGATATTTCTAAAATAAGTTTTCGTATTAATTTATCATGCAATTATTAATAACACTTCATATTTAAATGTAGATTTATCTTATAATATTTATACTGTTTGCAAATCCGTATTTCTGTTTATCATTTACAGTGTCTTAGTTCTCGATTAGGACCAGAAGAGGATTCGCCATTCTCTTTATCCCGTTAACCCGCCAATTTATTTAAGAAAATTTAAATTTTTTCATAGATATTCCATTTGCAGACCAGGAGAAGATTGTTTTTGAAGATTTATCACTGCAATGACTGGCTCGACTATCTTCTGTCATCAGACCCAGAGACTTAAAGTGATACGAACTTCATCTGAAATGTTGTATCACACGACTAGATTAGATTAGTGTATATACATTCTATAGCATTGACTTCCCGCTCAATTGACCTTTCTAAGTTTATCCATCCATCATATGACGTCATAATCAGCTACGTGGCGAGAAGGATGACGTCATAATGAATGCCATCATGAATGACGTAGATAAGTACGTCACGAACGCATATTTGAAGACGGACTATGCGTTGTTGCACAAATTGTATGTCTTTACTATTTAATAAATATTATGAAACTAATTTAAAACTAATTTGACTTGGCGCTTTTGCTGCCATAGGCAGCAACTGCACCCAATGAAATTAGTTACACAATATTCAACAGCTTTCCTTTATAGTTTTCATAAAATTGATAATTAGGCTATTCGAGGATCGATCAAACCAAGACAGCGAAGTGTGGGTGGAGCTTAGCAAGAGGTGTGCGGGGCATGGCTAAAACTGGAAAGGTTGATTTTTGTATCTGTATCACAATGAATGAATCCACTTTTAGCTATGCCCCGCCCATCTCTAGCTATGCTCCGCACATGCTTCGCGTTTAAATCCTCAATTCCCAGAATCCCACATTCATGATAACTACACAGCTAACATGTTGACTATTTTGAAACTAATTTGAGCGAAGGGAGTTGCTGCCATAGCGCCCAGATTCGTTTCAAAATATTCACAAGAATATTTGTTAAATGGTAGACATACAATTCGTACAGCTGACGGACAATTTAAAGTTCACGAGTTATGGCATTCATTAAGCATTTTGATTACGCCGTCAGTCTATGTAAGACGCATTTCATTATGACGTTATATAGTTGACTGACAGATCGGATTCCTCCATTATTTGCCTTTGCACGCCGTGTTAATATTTAGCCGTGGATACCGTCATTTTCTCTCCTCAGACGATAACTCCAGTAGTGTGCAATGCCATGTAAATGCAAATACAACGTGTTCATCTTTATGTAATAGTTACAATGTTGGTTGTTGAATATTTTGAAACTAATTTGACTGGAAGCTTATCTACATGCTTGTTCCCAGTCCCTATATGATTAAACGTAGGCGTATAGGCTATATGCCTACTGAGTCGGACAACCCATGTTTATTTCTGATTGATTGAAAAGTAAACCAGCCCAGCCCCCAGAGAGTGGAGAAATCTATTAACCTTTAGTTATTAACCCTTTAACCCTCAAATTTATCCAAGAAAATTTCAATTTTTTCATAGAAAATGTTCGTTTGCTGACCAAGAGCAGACTATTTTAAAACTTTACCACTGGAATGACTGGCTCGGTTACCGAGCCAGTGATTTCAGTGGTAAATTTTCAAAAATAATCTTCTCTTGGTCTGCAAATGGACATTTCTCAAGACAACCACAAAAGCCGTTTTTGGCTAATATGAGTGTTAAAGGGTTAAAAGATGAATATTTTTCTCGTTAACGACGTGTTAAAAAGCTAAAAAATATGATGCGTAGTTGCTGTTTGGAATATTTCATCACCTGAATGGATAGTATATAATGAGTTGAGTCTTCCTTTAAGAAATAATTGGCCTAGTTCATCTTATACATTAAACATTGGGCCAAGTCATTCTCGCAGTTTTGACTTTCTTTCGTAGCCACGAATTCGCAATGTGGCCACGCGAGCAAGTGTTAATCTTTAAATGTGATTAAGAATAAAAAAGTATATGCTTATTGAATGTTCATTTGCATGCTAAGAGATTTTTTATTTACAATAACTGGCTCGGTTATCAAGCCAGTCATTTCAGTGATGAATTTTATCAAAATAGCCTTCTCCTGTGCAGCAAATGGATATTCATCAAGATCACTGCAGAGGGCAGTTTTGGCCGCTTTCGTGATGAACGTTTTAAAGCAATGCTGACCATCTTGTGACTCGAGATGGAAGGATGGTGTTGGCAGAGATAGATGATATTTTCTGATTCCATCAATAAGGGGACAAAACACTTACCCTGTCTCGACATGCCTATGGATAGGCAGCGTTGGAAACGGCAACTGTGACATTTGTTTTTAATTTTTGCTTTTAGTTCGCATCGTTTATTCTTGGGACATTTGTCCTTGTATTTCAGGCCGTGATTGAGGGACCGCATAAAGAAAACCTGAAAAAATAAAGAAACGATACGGTACATAACCTCGTGAAACTCGCATAGCGATCCGATCTGTCACTCAAGTATACAACGTCACAATCAATTACGTCATCACATGTAGGCTGAAGTCACAATTATAACGCTAAGGAATGACGTAACTAGCTCATTCACGAACATTCAAAACCGTCATGTTTACAAATTCTATATTTTACTATTTAATAAACACTGTGTTGAATATTTTAAAACTAATTTGAATGGGCGCTAGCAGCAGCTTCGCCCAGTCAAATTAGCTTCAAAATATTCACCGGCTTGCATGCATAGTTACTTTGAAAATGGGATTATGAGAATGCAGGGTTCAACGTATATAAATCTACTCAACACACGAAAACCATGAGTAGATCGAATCTAGAAATAGGATCGAATCTAGCATAGTTAGAGATGGGTGGCATATAGCATAGCTAGAGATGGGTGGCGTATATCTAGAAATGGGCGGAGCATGGCTAGAAATGGGCGGCGCATAGCTAGAAATTGGTGGAGCATAGCTAGAAATGGGTTGCAAGGCTAGAGATAGTTGGCGCATAACATAGCTAGTGATGCGTGGCGTTTATCTAGAAATGGGCGCCGCATAGCTAAAAATTGGCGGAGCATAGCTAGAAATTGGCGGCGCATAGCTAGAAATGGTCAGTGCTTAGCTAGAAATGGGCGACGCATGGCTAGAATTGGGTTGTGTATAGCTAGAAATTGGCGGAGCATAGCTAGAAATGAGCGGAGCATAGCTAGAAATGAGCGGCGCATAGCTAGAAATGTCCTGCGCAGAGCATAGCTAGGGATGGGCGGCGTGTATCTAGAAATGGGCGGTGTATAGCTCGAAATGGGAGGAGCATAGTTAGAAATGGGCGGAGCATAGCTAGAAATGGGCGACGCATAGCTAGAATTGGGTTGTGTATAGCTAGAAATTGGCGGAGCATAGCTAGAAATGGGAGGAGCATAGTTAGAAACGGGCGGAGCATAGCTAGAAATGAGCGGCGCATAGCTAGAAATGGCCTGCGCAGAGCATAGCTAGAGATGGGCTGCGTGTATCTAGAAATGGGTGGTGTATAGCTAGAAATGGGCGGCGCATAGCTAGAAAAGGGCAGAGCATAACTAGAAATGGGCGGCGCATAGCTAGAAATTAATGGCGCAAAGCTAGAAATGGGAGGAGCATTGCTAGAAATGGGCGGCGCATAGCTAGAAATGGCCTGCGCAGAGCATAGCTAGAGATGGGCTGCGTGTATCTAGAAATGGGCGGTGTATGGCTAGAAATGGGCGGAGCATAGCTAGAAATGGGAGGCGCATATCTAGAAATTAATGCGCAAAGCTAGATATGGGCGGTGCATAGCTAGAAATGGGCGACGCATAGCTAGAATTGGGTTGTGTATAGCTAGAAATTGGCGGAGCATAGCTAGAAATAGGAGGAGCATAGCTAGAAACGGGCGGAGCATAGCTAGAAATGAGCGGCGCATAGCTAGAAATGGCCTGCGCAGAGCATAGTTAGAGATGGGCTGCGTGTATCTAGAAATGGGTGGTGTATAGCTAGAAATGGGCAGCGCATAGCTAGAAAAGGGCAGAGCATAACTAGAAATGGGCGGCGCATAGCTAGAAATTAATGGTGCAAAGCTAGAAATGGGAGGAGCATAGCTAGAAATGGGCGGAGCATAGCTCGAAATGAGCGGCGCATAGCTAGAAATGGCCTGCGCTGAGCATAGCTAGAGATGGGCTGCGTGTATCTAGAGATGGGTGGCGTATATCTAGAAATGGGCGGAGCATGGCTAGAAATGGGCGGCGCATAGCTAGAAATTGGTGGAGCATAGCTAGAAATGGGTTGCAAGGCTAGAGATAGTTGGCGCATAACATAGCTAGTGATGCGTGGCGTTTATCTAGAAATGGGCGCCGCATAGCTAAAAATTGGCGGAGCATAGCTAGAAATTGGCGGCGCATAGCTAGAAATGGGCAGTGCTTAGCTAGAAATGGGCGACGCATGGCTAGAATTGGGTTGTGTATAGCTAGAAATTGGCGGAGCATAGCTAGAAATGAGCGGAGCATAGCTAGAAATGAGCGGCGCATAGCTAGACATGTCCTGCGCAGAGCATAGCTAGGGATGGGCGGCGTGTATCTAGAAATGGGCGGTGTATAGCTCGAAATGGGAGGAGCATAGCTAGAAATGGGCGGAGCATAGCTAGAAATGAGCGGCGCATAGCTAGAAATGTCCTGCGCAGAGCATAGCTAGGGATGGGCGGCGTGTAGTTAGAAATGGGCGGTGTATAGCTCGAAATGGGAGGAGCATAGTTAGAAATGGGCGGAGCATAGCTAGAAATGAGCAGCGCATAGCTAGAAATGGGCGACGCATAGCTAGAATTGGGTTGTGTATAGCTAGAAATTGGCGGAGCATAGCTAGAAATTGGAGGAGCATAGTTAGAAACGGGCGGAGCATAGCTAGAAATGAGCGGCGCATAGCTAGAAATGGCCTGCGCAGAGCATAGCTAGAGATGGGCTGCGTGTATCTAGAAATGGGTGGTGTATAGCTAGAAATGGGCGGCGCATAACTAGAAAAGGGCAGAGCATAACTAGAAATGGGCGGCGCATAGCTAGAAATTAATGGCGCAAAGCTAGAAATGGGAGGAGCATTGCTAGAAATGGGCGGCGCATAGCTAGAAATGGCCTGCGCAGAGCATAGCTAGAGATGGGCTGCGTGTATCTAGAAATGGGCGGTGTATGGCTAGAAATGGGCGGCGTATAGCTAGAAAAGGGCGGAGCATAGCTAGAAATGGGAGGCGCATATCTAGAAATTAATGCGCAAAGCTAGATATGGGCGGTGCATAGCTAGAAATGGGCGACGCATAGCTAGAATTGGGTTGTGTATAGCTAGAAATTGGCGGAGCATAGCTAGAAATAGGAGGAGCATAGCTAGAAACGGGCGGAGCATAGCTAGAAATGAGCGGCGCATAGCTAGAAATGGCCTGCGCAGAGCATAGTTAGAGATGGGCTGCGTGTATCTAGAAATGGGTGGTGTATAGCTAGAAATGGGCGGCGCATAGCTAGAAAAGGGCAGAGCATAACTAGAAATGGGCGGCGCATAGCTAGAAATGGGCGGAGCATAGCTCGAAATGAGCGGCGCATAGCTAGAAATGGCCTGCGCTGAGCATAGCTAGAGATGGGCTGCGTGTATCTAGAAATGGGCGGTGTATGGCTAGAAATGGGCGACGTATAGCTAGAAAATGGCGGAGCATAGCTAGAAATGGGCGGCGCATAGCTAGAAATTAATGGCGCAAAGCTAGAAATGGGCGGTGCATAGCTAGAAATGGGCGACGCATAGCTAGAATTGGGTTGTGTATAGCTAGAAATTGGCGGACATAGATAAAAATGGGCGGAGCATAGCTAGAAATGAGCGGCGCATAGCTAGAAATGGCCTGCACAGAGCATAGCTAGAGATGGGTGGCGTGTATCTAGAAATGGGCGCTGCATAGATAGAAATGGGCGGCGCATAGCTATATATACTGTTACGATAAGGATATTGACAGGAATTCAAGTGAGGGCAGCTACTGTCCAAGGCAGGTCACAGTTACTTCGTGTTTCTGGACAGCTTTTAGAAGCTTATTTAGCCACCCGAAGACATGCAGATACTGTTTTCATAACACAGCTTAGGCCCGTTTTTAGTCGAACTTTCTGTCGCGTCGCGCTAATGACGACTGGTTGATTTATATAGTGGACTCTGTCATTTTCAGGCAAATTTAGCTGGCTTTAGTTCGACTTATAAATCGGGCCTTACTGCGCCTGTATTAGACGACTACCGTGGCAATACGCCGCGGAATAGAGGAATTCGGTTTTGTCACTCAAGTATATATGACGTCATAATAAATTTACATCACATGTAGACTGACGTCACAATCATAATTGACGACTATTACTCCGTCATGAAACTGGAAATGTCCATCAAGTGTACGAATTGTATGTTTTTGATGGGTTTACTATTTAATAAACATTATGGTGAATATTTTGGAACTAATTTAACACTCACTCAAATTAGTAAATATTCAACAATTTGCCTGTTTAATGGGGTTCTGAGGATTCATGGTTTATTAAGTTCAATATGAGAAAGTAGCTGTTTTCTGTAGGTGAGAGAGAAATAAGGTTCCGGAGCCGACGCTACCTTGCAAGCTTTGCACGTATTTGCCCCGTAATGAAACCCGGAAGCTCTAGCTCCGCATACACGGCATGCTGGGAGTTGACTCTCCCTGCTACTTTCTCTCCCAGACACATCATCTTCCAGCATGGAACTAGTCTGAAGAAAACAGGAAGATAAAATCGTTCTCATATTAATGTTCAGTAATTTAACTCTGCAAGACGGAGTGAATATCATCCAACACGTATGCTGTCACATTGCTGTCAAGTCTTCTAAAGCCATGGTACTAACATACGCCCACTCACATCTCTCCGCTGCGGGAGCAGAGCGGGCGGGCGAAACCGTGCGATAGACGATGGTCTAAAGCAGACATTGACTTTCCGCGCCAAATGATGCTGGTTCTTTCAGACTGGACTTAACCCCTCTTGTGCCTCGAGGCGCTCAGAATGCTACTCATATCAATTAACCCTTTAGTGGCCAAGACTTTGCTAGAGAATTATAATTTTGGAAGGCCAAGAGAAGTTTTTTTTGTAAATTTAACAGTGAAATTTACGAAAATAGCAGTTCCTCTCGTCATGCAAATGGACATTCCGCAACACCACTGTAGAAATCTTTTTAGCCGGCTTGACCATCAACGTGGTAATGGTAAAGAGTATTCAAGACTTCATAATCAATGTCCATTTGCAGTCCAAGAAAGGAAAATTTTTGAAGATTTACCATTGGAATGACTGGCTCGGTTACCGGGCCAGTCATTCCAGTGGTAAATTTTCAAAAGTTCTCTCTTGGACAGCAGATGAACATTCCTAGAGACAACTGCAGATGCCGTTTTGGCCTGTTTGACGATTAAAGGTCTAAGTTGGCACAAGAGGTGTTAAGGACCGCCATCTTGCACTTCCAAATTTCGCTTACTGTGGTACTGGCACGTGACTTTGTAACCACTTCATGGCATAGGCGGCCAAAACTGGCCTCAGCATAGGTCTCAAGAAACATTAATTTGCAGAGTGAGAGAAGACTACTTTTAAAATTTCACCCCTCGAATGATTGGGTCGATAAACGAGCCAATCATTGAAATGGTAACATTTTAAAAAAGAGTTCTCTTAGCCTGTAAATGGGCATTCAGTGAGCACATAATTTAATTTTCTTGACCAAATTTGGCAATTAAAGGTGCATATTCACAGCAGAATGATTGTCTAAATTGCAAACTTTTAGAGGCTTAAATCGTTGTCCTAGATGTACCGAAAAGAAATAAATCTTACCATATGATTATTTCATTCCTTAAAAATTAAAAGTGTAAATTTGATTAGGGACTCGTTTCTCAATTCTACGGAGCCGAACGCAATAATATCGCGTGGGAACGCAATATTGCGTGGGAAACGAGATATTATTGCGTTGGGAACGAAATAATATTGCGTTCGAACGCAATATTTAGCGTGGGAACGCAATATTATTTCGTTCCCACGCAATAATTTTTTTTTTACATCATGGGACCTCCACGGCTCCGTACAATTCAATGTCACAACTTATTAAAATTTGATTGGAATGAAATCAAAATTTGATAAGATATGTTTCGTTTCATTACATCTAGGCACACAATTTAAGCCTCTAAATGTATACAATTTAAAATTGTTTTATTTTCAGGCACTCTGCTGTTAATATGTACCTTTAATATGCAAAGCCTATCCTGCTGTTTGTGAACACTTTGTAATGCCAGTATGGCCTCTCTATAGATAGATTGTATTATATTCTGAAATAATATTCTGTTTTTATGCTAATTATGCATGTCATGAACAAGATAGTGTTGCTAATTATCAAGCAAGCTAATATAGTTAGTAAGTGATAGCTAAATTAAACTGCGCGACCACCGGATACAGCTAGGGGAATTCTAGTCTGCAAAATAATGGACCTTTCCAGTGTCAGCCATGCCACGCCCATATCTAGCTAGGCTCCACCCACACCTCGCTCGTGTTGGGATTTATCGATCCCTGAACTCCCTGACTATCAATTTCCAGAAAACTATACAGGTAAGCTATTCAATGTTTTGAAACTAATTTGACTGGGTGCTGTTGCTGCGCCAAGTCAAATTAGTTTCAAAATATTTAACAGCATGTTTATTAAATAGTAAAGACAAACAAGTCGTACAGCGTTTAAGCTTTCAAGGCGGACTAAATCGAGTCATTCATGTTGTAGTTGATTGTGACGCCACCCTACAAGCCGTGTAATCAATGTGACGCCACTCTACACGCCGTGTAATCAATGTGACGCCACTCTACACGCCGTGTAATCAATGTTCATGGCTTGAGCTTTTCGAAATTGTTCATTCTTTTCTTGGTGGAATTCTCTCCTTTCTGAAAAGAAACAAACAGCACTTTTGCCCGACTGGATACCTCGACATGCCTTAGCCATTTATCGGAATAAGACTTTCATGTTCGCTGTCTACTTTAGAATTTCTTTTTTAGCTCGTTTTACTTTAAGTTTGCTACACTTTCTCCAACATATTCGGTGCCATCTTCCCCCGTTGATAATGAACGTTTGTTCAATATCATGTCATTCATCCATAGGTGATGTAGCCGCCACGGGCGCGCGTGGCTCCGCCGCTACTGCCTCCGGGCTGTGCTGTCGCCACGGCCGCTGCTGCTGTAGCTGGTCAGTCAGCTTCGGGCTTGTGGAGCGGTCGCCACGCATCTCCGGTGTCCACAAAACTGACCTCCAGGGCAGGTGGAACGATCACGTTCCAGTGGGCTCGTGCAGCCATTGCTGCGAAAACTGAACACCACCGTATCGCTCCGTCTGTTCGTGTCCCCCGTGTGTCTAGCCGTCATCTTCAAGGTGGAAAGAACGGTGCTCACAAATTTACTTTATTTAATTAAAAGCAGCAAACGGTTTTTGTTGTTTGCTTGCTACTTAGGACTGTGCATGTAAAAACGAAAAGTGGTGTGTTAGATTTATATCTCGCCAGCGGTACCTAACCGATCTAGTCATATATAGAGAGAGTATCGTGAAAGGTACCCCTATGTGTGTGTGTGTGGGGGGGGGGGGGGGGGGGGGAGTCCTGGCAGGGAACCGTCAGTTGGTTTTAATATAAACTATATCTGCCTCGGGCTGGCCAAAAATTATTGGTTTGAGAGAGGAATGTGCCTCGCGCGGGTCTCCGTCACAGGAAAATGCCTACAACGCCGCAGCGGAGGAAGAGAGGAAAATAGAAGAGCGAGAAGCGTCCTGCAATAAACATGCATGGGGGAAATGGAGACCTCATACCATTAAAGTGCCAAGGATGACTGCACCCTTACCGTTTGCTTGGGAGGAAATTTATGACGGTACTACACCGTGGCGCCTTGTGAGAAGGCAACCGGTGGGAAGCCGACTATAAAAATGCAAGGGAAGGATGGAGGTACTCTCACCGTCTGCTCACAGATGGCTAGAGAGACGTCCCACGGTAAAAATGAGGAGGAAAATGTGTTACCCCTAACCACGGTGGCCCATAGACGACATGATAAAACTTTTAGTTTTGAACTTAATTTTTTTCGTTATGGGTTTGTTTTTTGGCAGTAAGGTTTCAATTTTCAGTTTTCACCTAGGTGAATACTCCCGAGTTTCTTTTTTTAGTTTTCACCTAGGTGAATACTTCCGAGTTTCTTTTTTTTTTCTTTTTTCCCAAATTGTCACGTGAGTATTGCCTCGTTTTGGTTCTTCCTCTTCCCGCTGAATTTAACAATCAAGATGGAGGAGAAAACTATTGATGATGTAAGTAAATTTAATATATATATATATATATATATATATATATATATATATATATATATATATATATATATATATATATATATATATATATATATATATATATATCCATAGCCCATGGTAGCCTAGGCCTATGTCGTTTCAGCAGAAATTGGTTTACGTCGCTGAAATATGATGGCCTAGAACAGGGCTGCCTAACTACCCAAGCTCGTATATCGTTCCTAGTGTTATCGCCCAAATTTCCACACGCTCGAGCGATGTACGCTCTCTCGGACATACATAAAAGATGGCGTCCTATATTTAGGCCTAAACTATAGATTTCAAATGAGCGAATTCAGATGTATAACTAAATGTCCATTAGTTTAAATTGGATAATGTTATTCCTTGACCACTTGACGGTCCAGCATTTTAAATCAAACACTAGCAGATTCTGTTCAATTGTAATATTTGATATATTTACAAAGGAACTAGGCCTGGTTTTAAAATCTGCTCCCGTAAAACGATAGATAGGCTTTCTCATACGTCCGCTGATACGACAGCTCTATCTTCGCGGTGTACTATTGTTTGGTAGCGCTTCCCGATATGTTCAGAAAAACGTAACTTTGGGTGGTTCTGAATGGTCAAAATTAAAAGTATGTTGTTATTTAAATGTATGCCTTATCGTATGTCTAGTATCACTGTAGATGTTTATTTGATAGATTTCCAAGAGTAATCTTGCTTCATCTGCTGAAAATTCTGTACTTGGTACGCCATTCAAGCTTGGCTGGCTCAAGACCGTCACGGGGCATCTGCCATGATTTGAAACAAACCCAACTGACATTTTGCTGAATACGATACAAAAATGTCAAGAATATACTAAAGTGGAATAAATAAGTGAAAAATCTGATTTCTAGGACCATGGCTATATTTATGACATTTACACAAATGTACACAAGTATGCCCGCGATGGTCTTGTCAGGCCTTGCTAGTCCTTACCTATGCCGTGTATAGCAGGGGCGGATCCAGGGGGTGGGTCCACCGGGTCTGGACCCACCCCTGCTCACGACGAGCACATTTTTTTTGCATATCGCGCTCACGCAATGCCGACAAGTAGGCTCCGTCGATGACCCAATATTGACGTCAATAGTACTGAACGCGCCACGCTAATTTAGGCAGAATACGATGACGTTTAACAAGACCGAATATGATGACGTCAAACAAGACCGAATATGAGGACGTCGAACACAGACACGTGACATTTACAAAGCGAACGTAACAACATTTCGCCAACATTTATACTGCTATAGCTGCACGTGGAGCTGTCTGACCTTCGTCACAGTTAATACGTATTGTAGAGGCTGTACCTGTAATTTCAGGGCTATGTGGGCCTACTAATTAATCCGCTTAGTATCAAGTCAGATCAGTGTGTGTTGTCATGGCTATGATGCACCTATAGCGAATAATCAATGTACACGAGAATAAAATAATAGCTCAGCAGACTGCTCTGTTTAAGAATCATTACAGCAGTTTAAATTGAATTGATTGCTAAAGGTAACTAAATAAATATTGAAACATTAACCCTTTACAACTGAAATTCAAGAATCTGAATTTCAAGAGAACTATACCGGAAAGCTGTTTGGATAGTTTGAAACTAAATTGACTGGGATCGTTTGCTGCCATCACCAGCCTTTGTCACAATAGTTTCAAAATATTCAACATATATAATTAATCTTTATATAACAAAGAATTTGGTATTTCAGATCTGTTAAAATTACTATTTATTTACTCAAGCCGCCAAAGGCAAGCAGGTAGAATCACCAAAGTTCCATTCACATTGTGAGTGGCCGGATGCTCTTTGAGTTTGAGGTCAATTATGTAGGTCGAAGGATCACTAAGTACCTCGCATCTCCGAAAACATATCTTTGCCAATAGCTCAGTATTACAAAACTATAGAATCACTTAGATTAGCATACATCTAGCCTTCATAATGTCGCTGTAAAAATCTTTACAGTTTGACGTCAAAAGTTCAAGTAGATATGTCACATGATTACTAAGTAGGCCTACATCTCGGATATTAACATTTTCATGTGTAACTCAGTCCTGAGTGCGCGAAGGTAAAGTGATTTGGTTTGTCATATAGATTCATAATAACAAGTGGTTGAAATGGTTACAGTTTGAAGGCCAGCTGTCAAATATCCAGGTAACTAGGTACACGTCAGAAAATATGTTTCCGTCCATATCTTAAAAATACACGAAGATAGAATATTATCACTTAATTTGGCGATCACGGCCATATCATTAAAGGGTAGGCTATGAATGAGTTTACGGTCAAAAGGTCAACTATCTAGGTCATGCGTCTATACGGGTATACCAAATGGTGTGAGTTATCATCTCCCTTGAGTGCATCTTATTTATTACATCGCATTGATGACATCCCATTTGATTATTGACATCTGTCCACGGTACCGTGCTTTGAGAATCCCATCTGTATCATAACATCAAACAATTGGCTGTCTTAATGTTTTCACAGCCCTTGCTCTAGGATATGGAGACGATATATGCTTGTTATTGACTTCACATAATTTCTCAAGTATTCTCTTCAGAGTACAAAGGCACAAATCATTCTCCAGTACAACCACCCATCTTAAGGTACCAACATCCTACAGGTGTACTCAAACGCCATTAGCCATGTTAATTAGCGAGCGGCTCTATAGGAGTCTTTGTTAGTCCGTTCCTCCGTTGCTCCGTTCCACCGTGACCAAAGCCTCAAAATGTACAGTTTTTTTCAATTGATATTTAAATCATCAAGGAGTTATCCGATCATAATGAAACTTCACAGGATGCTTCTGTACCATCATTACATACATCCTACACCGTGTGATCCTTTGTTAGTCCATCATCTCCGTCCATTCTTCCGTTCCTCCGTGAGCATACACTCCGTTCCTCCGTTCCACCGTGACCAAACCCTCAAAATGTACAGTTTTTTCAATTGATATTTAAATCATCAAGGAGTTATCCGATCACGATGAAACTTCACAGGATGCTTCTATACCATCATTACCTCCGATCTACACCATGCGATCCTTTGTCAGTCCGTCTGTGTCCGTCCGTCATTCCGTTCCTCATTAAGCATACACTCAATGTTAGGGTTTTCATTCAAAATGCTTTTTCAAATGATATTTAATTCATCAAGGGGTTATACAATCGCAATGGAACTTCACAAGATGCTTCTATACCATCATTACATCCATCCTACACCATAGGATCCATTGTTCGTCCGTTCGTCCATCTGTCCATCACGCGAACTCCTCCTCAACTGTTGGGGGGCACATTTGGTATGTGGGTTACCCATAGGAATGCGCTTTGTAAGACGACATTTTGATTAGCCACCCCCACCCCCCATGGTGGCGTGACAGGGGTCAAAGGGTCAAATTGATTATAATGCGTCTCACCCCAAAGCGTTGCGTGGAATTCAACAAAATTTGGTATGTGTGTTACTAATATGAATGCGCTTTGCAAGACGAGATAGAGATTAGGCCCCGCCCTCAAGACAGCGTGACAGGAGTCAAAAGGTCAAATTGAGTGTCCGTCACGCTAACTCCTCCCAAACTGTTGGGTGGAATTCAACCAAGTTTGCTATGTGGGTAACAACTAGGAATGTGCTTTGCAAGACTAGATTTAGATTAGGCTCTGCCCGCAACTTTCAATTGATATTTAAACATCAACCCTAAAAGATCGCGGCTTCAACGGCATATGCTGTCTAGTTTATTTGGTTATCTGCATTACTTGCTTCAGTGACTACAGTAGGCTATTTCATTTTGCAAGGTTCTTGAGCTGTTTTCTCAAATGGATCAATGTCAGCTTAGGGGGGGGGGACTTTTGGGAGTTTGGTTTCTGGTTTCCCACTTTACAGGTGGCCGATTTAATCACAATTATGTGCTTCAAATTAAGCAAGACTACGACCCTGGCGTTTTTGCAACCTTCACAGTTGCAGCTCAGGATTAGATATATTTATTAATCCACTGGCACTATCATCACATCCACGAATTACTCTCTGTGCTGAATGTCCTCACATTCGATGTTTTCCAGCAGGTCCAATATGGAGAAACGGAAACAAGCTTCCATAAAAGAGTTCGTTACGAGGAAAGTCGAAATTGGTGATGATCTTGAGGAGAGTGTTGCGACCACCAACAGGGCGATTCAGCCGGATATTCTTCAGGCTACTAGTACCCACACAGAAGTTCGTGGGAATGCTGGAACACCTGAACAGACGATTCAAACCACAGCAGACGAACCACGACCCGATCCGTGCCTTCAGTGATGTTGGTTTATGTAAAAGATTAGATATAAGCGACAGTGACAAATTGCAATTACTCAAGTGTCATTTTCGCCCTGATCGAAAATTCAACAGTGTGACCATACAAAGTAAAGAACTTAAAATTCAACTTTTCCTGTTTGGACCTGTTCAAATATCTTGTATATTCAAAGACGGAAAATGGTGGTTACTGTTTGCCCTGCTTTCTCGTTGCCCAACGCCCTGGTGGCAGGGGGTGTATGTTTGGAGCATTGATCGATAGTCCATTCACTGACTTCCGTAGAGCCCGTGGCAAAAATGGAGTTCTTGATTCTCATGAATTGACCTCATACCACAACTCATCTGTTGTAGTTGCTGATCATTTCATAAGGACCCATGAGAAGCCAGAGGAGAGAATCGACTTTCAGCTTGAACATCAACGCCAGAAGCAGTTTGAAGTCAACAAGGCTGCCTTGGGAAGCATTATTGATTGCATAGTTTACCTCGATCGCCAATATTCAGCATTGCATGGTCACCGAGATGACTCTACTGTGGATTCTAACACAAACAATGGTAATTTGCATGCGTTTATTGAATTTCGTGCAAAGACTGATACCAATCTGAATATGTTTCTTAGATACTTGCCCGGCAAACTAAAGATATACATCTAAGATGATACAAATATTGGAAATTCTTAAAGATGTCATGCAGGAATTGATAACTAGCAACATCAATGATAAACTGTGCCCTTTCTATAGCATAATAGCAGATGAACTCACAGATGACATCGCCAATCAGCATATTCTCTCATTGTGTCTAAGATACCTGAAGCTTAATGGGGAGAACACCGAGATCAAAGAAAGCCTACTTGACTTTACTTGGGCAGCACAAGTTGAAAGGACTGTGTAAGACAAGATGGGTAGCACGCTTCGAAGCAATTGATAATTTCCTGGATCTGTCCAATGCAGTTCAGACTACATGCGCCATGATTATCAACCCACATCTCTATTCCGAGGATGAAGAAATTTGCAAACTAATAGAGGAGAAATAGAACTGGGACGGTGATAGGAAAACTCGCGCCCAATGTATATTGGCAAGCTTTGACAACTTCGAGATGATCGTATAATTGATCATATTGAGAAATGTCCTTCAGCCGCTTCGAAAAATAACGATACGACTACAAAAACGGGGCATCGATATCAGGTCAGCGTACTTATCATTGGCAGATGTTAAGAGGGATATAGCTATGCTTAGAGCGGATATTGATGCCAGATTCGCTCTTTGGTACAAAGACATTCAGGACCTAGCTGGCAAACTTGGTACAAATGAGAGCGTCCACCGGGCTAAGGGGAGACATATACATCGACCAACCCATCCAGCCCAATCACCATTCTGCAAGAGATCAATTGCCATTCCATTTATTGATGACGTCAGCTGTCAGATGTGTGAGCGATTCGCTCCGGATAGTACAAGTGTAGTATCGACATAGATTAGCCTAATCCCTAGCCGTATCGCAAAATCTAATATTACAGACCTTCCAAAGATTGTAGAGGATTTAGAACCATATAGAAATGATTTGCCCCGGTTCAACAGCCTCTGAGTTGAACTTGAAATTTGGCGCGGAAGATGGGCCGGTGAGCAATCGCCACCACATTCACTACTGAAAGCGTTGAATGCGTGTAGTCGAGACTTGTTCCCGAATCTAGCCGTCCTCCTCCAGATTGCATGCGTCATCCCGGTTACCAGCTGCGAAGCCGAGAGGTCGTTTTCCGCCGTTTGTCGGCATAAAACTCAGTTACGATCAACAATGGGAGAGGAGCGACTGACATCGCTGGTCTTAATGAACATGTAATCCGATAAACATATTGATATTGATAACGTAGTCAGTAAATTTATTCAGAAAATACCGCTCCGTTTGTTTTCCCCTATGTACGAACTGTGGTAGAATGGACCTTTCCGGTTTTATCTATTCCCCACCGATCACTAGCTAAGCTCCACTCACACCTCGCTCGTGTTGGGATCGATCGATTTCTTAACACCATGACTATCAATTTAGAGAAGACTACACATGTAAGTTGTTGACTATTTTGAAACTAATCGACTGCGTGTTGTTGCTGCATAAGGCAGCAACAGCGCCCAGTCAAATTAGCTTCAAAATATTCAACATCATGTTTATTAAATAGCAAAGAATTACGAGGACATTCAATCCATACAACGTGTCAGACTATTCAAGATTTGATGGCTGGCCTTCAAACACTTTATGATGTAATTGATGTGACGTAATCATACACGTGTCGAGCTGATTATGCCGTCATATGTGGTCAGATAATAGATGGATACTCTGGAAATGTCTGATTGTTATATCATGTGACAATAGTGTCAAAAACATATTAAGAAATAAACCATTTTAAATGTTTTTTAGAGGTCGTCTTGAGCAAAGTTCATATTCCAACTGCTTATGCGGCAAGCTAGAATGTGTAGCCTATATGATACTGCTGAGCACTAACCATTTAAAAGTGAAACAATGCAATCCATCCATCGATTCATCGATTGATCCGTCCACCTACCAATCTATCCACCTGTTTATATCATAGGTAGCCCAAAATATCAATAAAGGGGTGAAGTGAACATTGAAGAATCAAATTGGACAACTATGCTCTTATATTTTGAAGACAATAGCTTCACAATACTAACACTAAAATTGCATCGGATTAGGATTCTCCAATGGACGCTTCACAATTGTATTGGTAATATGCACTATTAAGTTATGAATATGAATAGATGGATAAAATGATAAGTTAATGTGCTGTCGTCACAACCTTATTATCCGTAAAATGTACTCTATCTGTATTTGTGGATGATAATATAATAGACATATTTTTGGAAACATGATACCATAATGCTGGAAATTGTTGTCATTAACGTGACTGTAGTACTATTCAGTTGGCCTGTTGCCAAACATATGGCAGTTAAATTAATTCCAAATGTTAAACATTACAAGGGCAGCCTCAGCTGATCTTGTAAGATTCAAAATTTGATACTTGTCCATGAAAAATGGCCATTGTCACCTCCAACTCATTCATCATATTTACCTCCAGAAATGCGGGAGATGCATTTTGAAAGCATCTAGATTAAAAAAATGTTAACACCCCCCCCCCATTGGACCCACCCCTTCGTGGATTCCTGGATCCGCCCCTGTATAGGCTTTACTAGGCCTTAGCTATATCTTACGTATGCCTTACATAAGCTTTGATAGGTCTTAGTATGGCTTACAACTTATTACACAGGCTTTACTAGGTCTTGCCTATCATATACTTAGGCGTCAGCTAGGACTTTGCTAAGCTTTCCCAGGAGTAGTAGTGTCGGTAGTAAAATGATACCACCGCCCTCAACTGGCCGCCGTTCCGCGATCCGTGGCCCCCACCGCCCTCTCAATCCCTGGGGCATAGGAATTTGAGACATGTGATGTTCGTGGTCGAGATGGGAGTTGCTGACATGGAAAATAAAACTCCCGCGCGGACCCCACCTGTCCAGGAGAACCTCCTCAGGATACCGGCCAGTGGCCGGCCTCTCTATTCTGTGTAGGCTCAGACAAACACGTAGTCTCTGCCAGAGTCGCATCAGCATGATGGGACCATCCATAGGGGCTTCCAGCTACCTTGACAACGCTCACCTCGGAGGAGGCTAAAGTGATTAGCATGTGAACCATGACAGACTCTGGCATGTTCACATGTTACGCAGAGAATCCTATGCAGAGCAGGGGTCTCCAGCAGACAACCACGGCCTATGCTCTCCACCCCATAGAAGTGGCAGACAGACTCGATCTCTTTATGTGGGTGAAAGCGGTCGTAAATGTTTCTCCGCAAGGGGTCGACCCAAGGATTGTACTGGGGGGGTCATCCCGGAAGTGGGCCCACTTGGCATCCAATATCATGGCAGTCTCAGCGCCCTGTGCCACTGCTGTAGACGCCAGCACGAGTAGTATGATGAGAATCATGGCTATATATGAAGAGTTAAACTGAACAGAGTGAACCCCTCGAGAAATATATGTGCCAGAGCGAGCCCTGTTCCATCCAGATCGATGGTGATCTTCATCCCCTCAGGGGCAGGGGATAGCTGTTTCACTCTGCCGCCAGTTAAGAAACGTAGCTCTAGGACTATATGAGTCATTTACGGGCTAGTGAGTCCAACTCGCTGAAGCAGTTTAACAGCACCCTTGACTTTTGAGACATGTGACACTCCATCTACCCGTAGGGTGGCCTCCTGGAGGCTAACAGCTTCTTCTGGTCCATCGAATGGACGACGCAGCAGGAGCTTTCCACCTGTAACCCCGATCCGGTAACAAACCCTCGTCAGGGAGACACCTTCACCTATGTAGGTGAGGAAGGATGATCCCCGATTGTAGAGCTTTCGAACTGTCCCATCCTTTTTCACAACAGTGGAGAGAGGGGTAACCTCTATGTCAATGAGTTCGGGAGGCCTATATAGGGGCAGCCATGTTTGCCAGTCACCCCCAGGTCCAGCGCGGTACCACACTTCATTCCTCTCAAATATGAACCGCAGGCTTTTTGCCAGGGTCAATAGCAGGCCATCATGGGCCATCGGCGGGGCACCGCTCGAATAGGGTTTGACCAGATGAGGTCGCTATTTAGGGTGTTGATGTCTGCCACCTCTGTATCCGAGAGCTCAATCAACGGCTCGAGGATGTACTTCCTCTTCAGGAAATCGTACCGAAACACGATCTTGTGGCAATATATGTTGCGACCCAGGAGCGCCTTCGTCACATCCTTGAGGTCTGTGAGCAGCTCCACCCCATCACCACCAATGGGGTGAAGGGAGAATGCCTTTGAGCTTGCTCGTACTGTAGGGTGAATGACTTGCCATCGCTATCTTCTACCTTGGCAGCATCAACTGCGTACACATCTGCCAGGTCAGCAAGACCAGTCGAGTGAGCAAATATGGGTTCCATAGCATGCTGTAGGAGGGGTTTAAACGAGACATATAACCATGCTGATTGTACGACTGCTGCTTTCCGGTGGTGAGAACGTAATCTCGCTGTCTCTAGAGGGGAGAGGTGTGGTACAGTACCGTGTAGAATGGGTCCTCTTCGAGGTGCCCCAGCGGGGCACAACATACATACACGCTGATGTGCTACATCAACCTCCGGGCAGTGCACACAGCAGCTCACTGGTAGAAGTCGGCCGGGACGTGATAGAGTATCTCCCAGGTGCAAACAGCAACCTATGGAAAGCTATCAGTCCTAGCCTGTTCACACCTGTAAATCACCTGTTTGACAGCCCCTCCATTAACATATATGCCAGCACGGATGGGATATCGGATGCCCATTTAAAGTTTACACTCTTATTACTCCTTGACCTGACGACAACATGATATCATACCAGGAATATCTGACCTTTGCCAAGATGATGAAAGAGGGTTGCCCCTTCATGACCCCTGCACAAAACAAACAGATGCTCACACTGCAACAAGAAGGAGAGCGACTACAGTGGGAGAGCCGGTATCAACGGAACGCGAGCATTGCAAGGAGGCGAAGGGACAGTGAAGCTTCCAAATACTGGCAGGACCTCCTGAAGAAGAATAAGTGGGATGCAAGAGTCTTGACAGACGGCGATGAGCCAGATGTCTTCACATACGAAGATGAGCCAGATGTCGTCTCAGACGAGGATGAGCCGGAGGTCATACAGTGGGAAGAGGAGATGGCGCAGAAGTGTAAGACCAAGAAAGCCCTCCAGCGGCGGACCTACTATCTTGGTGATAAGGTGAAGTTCCAGATGTCACGTCTCAGAAAGCTACTGGCACCCGACCCAGTGCTAGATGACCACTGTCTAAGAGACATCTGTCTCTACACCCGCAAGCTGGTACGGTTCGCCGGGCTCTCCAAAATGAACGCTTCTCTGACTCATGAGCCAGTTTAAGCCTCCAGATATACTATGGCAAAATCAGAGTGGCGGAAGCAACCAGAACTATACCCCTCCCTGACTGCTGATGAGGGTGGTACCATCCACGGCTGGCGACTCCAGCAGATAGATACCATCAGGCAGAATCTCGTCCAAGAGGCAGAAAAGTACAGCAGAACGTGCAGACGATATAAGACAGCACACAATGTCCTCGCGCGTACAACCACTGCTGCGGGTGTGATTGGAGCCAGTGCGGGTGTGGCAGCTGTGGCCACTCTCGCTACAGGGGTGGGTGCCCTCGTCGCCATCCCGCTGGGTGGCATGACACTAGCCACCGCTGTCTTGGCCACAGGCTTGGGGCCTAACCCACCCCATTTAGCCTAGCCCACCCCATCTAGCTTAGCCAACCCAGTCTAGCTTAGCCCAGTCTAGCCTATCCTAGCCTAGCACAGTCAAGCCTTGCAGAGTGCTAGGCTAGGATTTGCCTAGCCCAGTCTAGCCTAGCCCAGCCTACTCTAGCCCAATATTGTGACAAAGCTGATGGTGTAGCGCGGATCGACGGTCGGGTACGTGGCATCCCAGCTGGGCTGGGTACGGGCCGCCCGGTCCACGGTCGTTCCCATAAGCGCACCCCCCTGAGTAGAGCCATAAACATAAGGCCTATATAAGAGAGGTTTTACAGTCAAAAAGACTAAGTTCGAAAGAACGTGTAGTGCGTATGCGCGCACACGTCCTCACCAACAGAGCCTGTAGAGATGACGAAGAGCGGTTAGCACTTTTAGTGTAACGAGTAGGTACTAAATAATTCTTAAATATTAATTATTCTCGTCAAATCTGGCATTAATCAAGACGAGAATTCGACGAGCTTTCCGAATCTGCAAACCATTTTAAATTCGGTCCAGGGATGGCTGAGTTATCGCCGATTTACTTTTTCAAAATATACTCTAAACTCGCGTATATATACATATCTAAATAATAAGTAGTTTTGTACGAGTCACAACTTTCCCGCTCGCTGATTGACTGAGGCGACGGCTTTCTCAGAGGAGCGTGCAGTCGCTCTGAAAGTATAAAAAGGGACGTTTTTAGTGAATCGAGAGCATCGTCGGGTGGGGGCCGAACAGTGGGGATCTGCTGGCACTGCGTACAGTTAATTCAGGTATCAGGAATCACTTCTATCTCCGTCGGTTCCTCTCCACCTGCAGCAGCAGCAGCAATCTCCAACCCACGGCAGCAAAATTTTGGAAGCTCTTGGACCAGGGGCAATATTAGAACACTAAAAGTAAATAATACAGCTTTAACTAGACTTTGATCAGGGACAGACTTCAGCGGTGGGGCCTTCGACGGACCGAAATGTGATTCTACAGATGTAGAGGCAGCGCTGTTCTTTGGTGGATAACTCACCGGATCTGCCAGCCACGCCAAAAAGTGGATTTTCAACCTCCGCACCAGTACCGTGCAAAATAGACTAAACTTTGTGACCGCAGCATGTAAAACTCTGCCTGACCTAAGACCTAACAGACGTATCTCACACCGTTAAGCTTAAATATGTATCTTCAACCATATACAACAACCATCCCTGTTAATGGGTTGTTCTTAACTTTCGTACCTACCGTCTCTGAACGGGAACTTTCTTCACCATGGTAATACTATTGTAGAACTTGCTGGACTATTCATCAGACATCCTTATATTGTGTTTACCATCCTGAGTTCGTTCCGCTCCCATCCTGGATCCGCATGCGGAAATCCTGTTTGCGGGAATCTTCGTGCAGCTTCCAGAAGGTGTCAACTCACGTCATACTTATAGTGACGTATCAATTTCTGTAAAATGATAGCCCGTCCTTGAGGGTGGCTACCGAGTATTCGAGTAACTATACATAGTATCTTAAAAAACCATTCCGTTAATTGTAAACCTTTAATTATAAACTTTTAATTATCGTATCTCTTCTTTGTAAACGCTCCCGATGACTAAAAGATACTGTAACAGTCCACGGACCGCTAATTATAATTTTTGTATCTGTGAATAGTTATCTTTGTTTCTGTAAGGTGTTTCACCGACCGCACTGTATTAGGTCCTTCAACCTGTGATAATATTATTGCTTCTGTCAGTTTGTATTATTTGTACATGGTTTGTTTAGTATATGGCAAGTAGCCATCCGTTAGTATGTTTTGTTTATGTAAAAACTTAGGGCTGCAGTGCACGTAGGAAACACTATACAGCAACACTTATATATGCATCACCTTCTCCCGCTACCAACAATTTTTCACTGAGGTCGCTGTCCATGCTATTAATTCTGTTTATCCCAGCATGCTACCTACTAAACCTGACTATTCAGCTCGATAGGATAGGTTAATGTGATTAGAGAGAGTTTCTTCGTTAAGAGACATATAGTGTACGCCTCTTTTCCAGTCGTTGCGGCAATCTAGCCCCGCACTCTGGCAAGGTTGTGTAAAATTGGCCAACTTACCTATAGCGCCTCATATCTATAAAGTTATTGTCTCTCTTCATGTTCCACTAAGCCTTATGGCTTCTTAATTGTTTGGATGTCCTTATCCGCACCATGGGCTGATCCAACCCTGGGAAACTATTGGGGTTTCCGACCGGTGATGGCCATGGTGTGGTGTTACACACACCTCCCGTGCATCTTCTGATACCTAGTAGTTAGTTATCCTTGCCAAAGTAGGAAGCACTGCGCAAAAAAATATATATTAATTACATCTCTTAAAAAGATCTCTCCTGCACCACAGTGCATACTGGGCAACTTGCATATAAATCTAACCTCAGGTCAAAAGCTTAGCTCCATTAAGACTTGGTGATGGACGAGATGTGCATCTCCACTGAATTCCGTGACAATGTCTGGGCAAGATGTTGGAATCTGCCACGCCCTATGGGGAGGACATCCACAGTGGATATGCTTCTCTCTCCGACCCTCACCGTAATATTGTGGTATTTGCTAAAAATGCTTATGTACTAAATTAGCCATCGTCCGGTGATGTTCTATGTGGTTGCGAAGCTGGGCATCCGGCTTGTCACCAACTCGGATGTCCTGCCTAGTAACATGTATGCGTGCTGTCTGGGGAGGTAGATGCTTTCCGGGGTTTCCTACAGTATCTTGGACCGACATAAGACGGGGACGGATGAATCCCTCAGGAGTCGCTCATCCCATCTTCACATAAAACAGCACACAACACTTTAGTTATATTTTTCACAAGATGGTCTTTTCTTTACAGCACTTTAGGTTGAATAATGGAGCGGCCTTGTGGCCAGCTCCCGTCCTCCGCTTTAAGCGGTGGCAATATTTTCCTGTGATGGAGGCCCGTGCGAGGCACTTGCCTCTCACAAGGATCAAGTAACAGCGGCATGTGCGAGGCTACTATTCACCCCGATAACTAGCATCAGGAGTAATTCCCGCATGAGGCACAACACCTCTCGCCACAGTAGAAGATATTTCCTTTTCCTTTCGGCTTAGAGGTATACTAACTTATATTAAGTTAACTAGTGATCTCGTGTACGGGAGCCTCCTTTGTGGGGGTACCTCTGCGGACCTGCGAGTCTGTGTGGTACCTCCAGTGTTCCCATATAATAAGGTTATCTGGCCGTCTCTATGTCTTGATCTTTCATATGCTCAATATTATCTAGCAAACTTGACGGTCTGTTTAGGTAAATCTATTGTATAATCTTATTTTCATTAAGTCACCAAATCAAATGTTGTAAGTCCATAGATCACGAAATTGCTATGGACAGCCATACTTGTGACACCAATCCATGGGATGATACTGTGGTATTTAATGTTCGCGACAATGATCGCACGGACCCACCGAAACATCATTGTTCCACTGGCCTTAGGAGCCAGTTTTTGTTACCCGTAGGGCAGTGTCGAACGGGATCCATAACCCTGAGACCGGGAGCTAACCAGTGTCATCACTCGTCGTGTACGTGCGACAAATCGAATCGACGACAGACACAGGAACGGCCTGACGCTACCCCCACAAGCTGCAAGTGGTGCTCGATGTGGGGCTCGAAGAACAACAAACATAACTCATCGCAGTGAACTCACACCCACACTGTATAGCAAGCTCGAAACCCTTTCATCCTTCAGTGAAGACTCCCTCGATCAAGAGGTAGCTTCCTATGAGGGTCATTATGCTCGTATGCTCACCAACTATGCTACAAATTCAAATAGTGCGGAACCACCAACACCACAATATCAACTGTTCTCGCCTATTAGTGAGGGAACATTCCGTGATGCCTCACAAGCGGGAACAGAATTCTGCACCTTATCAGATATCCGTGATAGGCCAACATCATCGGGGCCGGATCATGGACGATCACGATTAAGACCCGTATACGGGCAAACTACCTATTCTTCATACCCCTATCGTTCACCCGTGTCATCATTGGGTGATATAAGACAGGAATATAATACCTACAATGCACCACAACCCGCTCATACTCCCATAAATGTACCATCTTACTTACAGGGAACAACACGATATCAGCGGGAGGAATCGATACCACCATTTCATCGGTACATCAGTCATGCAACTCATCATGACCATCAGCCGACGGCGCCTCCACCATATGAGGATTGTTTACCTTCGGTATGCGAGGAATGTCCGCGCCGTCTACATAATGCTCTGCCTCCCGTTCATAGACAGACACCCGTTTATGAACCCGCATCAGGGCGGGCATTTTTGTTCTATCAACATACCTTCATGTGCTCACTCATCAACCTATCGGCATCCTTCCCATCAGTATCGGCATCGTCGTGAAACACCTACACCACCAACACTGCCACCTGCACGGCGACCAGCCTCAGCATTTACATCAGTCACCCGAATCGTCGAGTTGTCGTCTATTCTGGCTCTATCTGTTTGTTTGTATGTATGTATGTATGTGTGTATGTATTTTTATTTTATTGATGCACTGGCAACGCGCGGCTTCAATTTCCACATGCTAACCAGCCGACAGTCATGCACCCATTAGTTTAATTTGTTGATCACCATCCCCCCCCCCCCACCCCGGAGGATCGAACCGCCATACTGCAACTCCGCATAGCATCAGCAACCAGACATCTTTCCACTGGACCACCGCGCCAAGACATAGTCTCGGTTTAGCAGACCAGCTTTTACATGTCTCTAAAATGTCAGGATCTGGATCAAAATCCGGATAAGAATATGATTATGTGTTTCTCGGAAACTACAAGCCCAATTTGCTTCACACTTTACCATAAGAAATGGTATTGCTGAAAACTAGGATTCCCGAAGTTTTGGAGTATTCTGGATTAAAATGTCCGGATCCGGGTCTATATCCGGATCCGGATAAAATTATTTTATAGATTACTCTGAATCTACTGATATGATTTGCTTCAAATTTTAACATAACAAATGGTATTGCAGTAAACTAAGATTTCCATAGTTTCAGAGTGATCCAGATTAAAATCTCTGGATCCGAATCCGGATCAAATGAATTTCTCGGAAACTACTGACCCGATTAGCTTCAGATTTTAACATAAAAACAATGTTACAGTGGACTATAATTTCCAAAGGTATCGAGTGATCCAGATTAAAATGACCAGACCCTGATCCGAATCCAGATCAAATTAGTTTTATGGATTTCTCGGAAACTACTGACCCGATTTACTTCAGATTTTAACATAACAAAAATGTTACAGTGTACTATAATTTTCAAAGGTACGGAGTGATCCAGATTAAAATGACCAGATCCGGATTCGAATCCGGATCAAATCATTGCAGCAAGTGTTTCTCGGAAGTGGGAAGGGCGAGGGTTTATAATCTCTGATTGCTCTTGTTGTTGTTGTTTTTGTTGTTGTTGTTATTGTTGTTGATGCTGTTGTTGTTTGTTGTTGTTGTTGTTGGTGTGCTTCTTGCGACGGGGTAACGTCACTTGTCCGACAGCCCAGTTGTCTGTCAGCCCACGAGTCCGACAGCCCACTTGTCCGACAACCCAGTTGTCTGACAACCAAAGATTTTCATTCAGTAAAACATGAATTATTTGCGCTGGACACGCACACGCGCGCACAGGATAATTGTAATTGCCTCTGCCATACAGTGGGTGGACGTATTAATGGGTTATACTAAAACCGGACCCGGACTAAAAAAACGTACTAAAACTCGGAGCCGGACTCACATACTAAAACCCGTACCCGTACCCGGATTAACTTAAAATATTATTATAATAGTAGTATCCATCCATCCATCCATCACCCGCCCTCCCTTCCACTCCTGTCTACTCCCGTCTCGACCTCCCCCCTCCCCTCCATCCCCTTATGCATGCCCTGCCCTGTTCGTCCTCCATTCTCCTCCCCTCACTTCCATCCCCTCCTCTTCCATCCCTCTTCTTCCTACCCATCCCCTCCCCTCCCCTCCCCTCCATTCCACTCCACTCGCTTCCTGTTTAGGAAAGTAAAAGAGGATAGGAATAGGATGGACGAAATGAAGGAAGCAGGGAGGAGAGGGGAGTGCAGGTTGACAGGGCATGGGGAGGCATTGAAGCAGAGGCGTGGGAGTGGAGTGGAGTGGAGGCCAAGGTAGTGAACATGCGGGAATTGAGGGTAAGGTAGGGGATTTGAGGGAAGGAGATGAGAGCGAGGGAATGGAATGAGAGCAGAGTGGTGGGATGGGTGATTGGATGGAGTTGCTAGAGTAGATAGCATAAACCCCCGCTGTTGCACGAGTGCATCAAGGACAACCGCAATACGTACATTGCATTGCTTCAAATCAAGGTATGTGTCAAACATATTCAGGAATACATGCTCATTTCACAGTAAGGAAGTCATTAAGAATTAATACAGTAATCAAATCTAAGTTTGAAAATGTATCTATAGTTCTACAAGTACACCCTCATTTATGGTGCAAGTGCCACTTTACCTGTGTCATTAATTTTACAGATATGCAGCTTTCTCATCAGGCAGGTCTGTCACTTGGTTTTGAAGAAATTCGGACTTCATAAGGTAAGCGTATATTATAAAGGTAGTACATCCTTAGGGCCAGGCTGTGTGGGGCTATATACAAAGTTTGCCAACCAGGCTAAATATACACGTATGTGTCATTTCTATTCAAGACACTGTGATATAAGAGTGGTCAAGATTAGCACCCCTAGGACAGCTCTGCACCATGGTCCTTCACAGTGTGCCAGTCAAAATTTCCACAGAATATTGTAAACTTCAGAATTATTGATAGAAATTATATTGGTCGTTATAAATAAACAAAATCACTTTTATTTCAAACCAAGATTGTCTATAACAATGCTCCATTTTAAAAGGCTGGGGCAGTTGCAATATCACTCAATATGACTCAAATCCTTTTGAAAGCAACAGTTTGCCTACTTCATGTATTGTAACAGACATGAATCAGTGTTTGGGTGTCACCTGTGGCTGGCATAAGCCATTTATCAGTCAATCCGTCTTTCAGAGATAATTTTTGATGAGTGGCACAGGTTAGGATAAGATAAGTTAAGATAAAATAACAGTACAAGATGTTGCATATACACAGAGGATCTATGTTCCCCGGTTATCGATTTAGAAACAGGACTACTGACTCGAGGGCCTATGGTAATATTTGCTGGCCTATTAACTGACCCGATTTCGAAATAAAGGCCTGACTGACCACACCGATGTATATTAATAACGGCGAATGGACCATTGTTTTAAACGGACACACCATGTGTGCGCTTTGGTGTGCGCCCTGCGTAATGAAAATAATTTCTTTTGTGACTCACAGAATAATTACATACCCTTTAATTTCCGCATAGAAACAACATACTTTGCACGATTCTGATTCTTCTCTGGCAAATTATATATTATGGCCTTCCGAAAAGGAATGGACTAGAAGGTAACCGCTGCAGTAATTTATGCAGTGACGTCACTGCGGAATTTCCTATAACCCTATGGGCTATATCATGATTGTATCCCCTGCAGCCTTTTCGTATGTGCGCTACAGCATTTGGAGCTGCTCTCTAGTGTTTAAAGGTGCGTTTACTACTTTGGAGGCATGTCTAGTACATCATTTTGTACTTCCAAATGTTAGAGAGCATAAACGAAGAAAGCTGCATTGTTAAAATAAAACCCGTCACTGCATAAATTACTGCAGCGGTTACCTTCTAGTCTCTTCCTTCCGAAAACAAATGGTATATTATTTAGAACCAAGTCTATCTAGTAAATGCTAAACAATTTCGCGATTCGCCATATAAACCATAAAGCCTGAGCAGAGGTGATTGGCCACTTAAGTTTGCTGTCATGTGTTTGGCGATAACTCTCACCTTAAACTGGTGTAGAAGGCATTGACTTGGTCACGTGGCGGGGCATTTTCTGATTTGTCACACCCGGCATTACAATCCCAAAGGATTCCACAGGCGATTCTGGTAGTATATTAAGGAACATTTCTGGCGAATACACCTCCTTCCTCAGCCATGGAACATCAATCCTCCTCACCCGAAGGATCAGGCATTCCGGATGATCGGATGATCTGGTCACAGTTGATGAGGTCAACGGATTTTCACCTGAATGCCATGACATAGATGTAGGCACAAGTTGAGGGTCACAGATGCCTAAGGTGCATCGGCCTATGGCAAATGTAGTGAAAGGCGGGGCAACCTACCAACTAATCTGGGCAAATTGTTCGGCCCTATGGGTCGGGCTGGTGGCAGATAACCCTACCTACAAACAGTAGAGACGCCCTGCTCTACTGGTGAGTTAGGTGTGCGATCCTCTCGTTGGGACAAAGGATGCACCACACTCTCTCGCCACACACCCGACACCGATACGACGCTTACGTGCTACAGTATACACTCACACACCACTTGAGACCGGGTCCATATTCCACGACGTGTGCTTCATATCATGCATACAATATTGTATAGGTATTTTTCGAGCTAACTCAAACTCTCGTTTAATATATATCCTTTATGTTTTGCTTTTCAGAAAGCGGTCTTTTTCCTTGTGCTCGTGACTCATCTGATTAACTCTGTTCCTCGCTGCAATGCCTCCTTAACAGACTATCTTCCACTGCAAATCGATGGACAGACAAAAGAGGAGATTATTGAGTCATATTTTAAGTTTGGCTTTTCATACACAGAAATCTTAGCATTCTTGCATTTATGTCATGGTATCAGAATAGGATATCGACAACTTCAACGAATACTTCGCCAGCAAGGATTAGGTAGATCATCTGGACAATCAGACATAGGCGCTGTTATCGATGCTATTGAAAGAGAACTTATCGGTAGCGGGGGTGATCTAGGTTATCGTTCCATGCATGAGAGAATAAGACGAAAATATCACTTGGTAGTTTCTCGAGGAACAGTGCGCATTGTTCTAACACATCTTGATCCTGAAGGCGTTTGTCGTTGTGGAAGGAGAAGGTTACATAGAAGAGAGTATTATGTTAAGGGACCAAATTACTTGTGGCATATCGATGGTTGGGACAAACTGAAACAATTTGGACTGTGTGTCCATGGTTGTATTGATGGGTATTCAAGACGAATCATGTGGTTAGAAGTCTGCTCAACAAACAATGACCCATCCGTGATATGTAAATACTTCACTAAATGCATAGAACAAATCAAGGGCCTGCCACGTCAAATCAGAGCCGATCGAGGAACAGAAAATGGTAATGTAGAAATAATGCAAACTGTTCTGAGGAGTCTGAATGAAAACTTTGAAGTCCCTCAAACTGCTTTTCTGTACGGGTAGTCTACAGCCAACCAAAGGATTGAAGCATGGTGGAGTAAATTTGGAATGTTTGGTATGAGTACATGGATACATCATTGTAAATCTCTTGCAGGTGTTGGTATTATTGATACATCACTAGAAAAAGATATTCAATGTATTATTTTCTGCTACATTCATCTACTTCAACATGAACTGCAAACGATCGTTGAACAGTGGAACACCCACTATATCAGGAAATCCAGAAACGGAAACATTCCATATGGAAGGCCAGACTCCATGTATTATATGCCTGAAATGTTTGGTGGTGTAGATGGCTTGAATATTTTTGATAGCAGAGAATCTTCTCTCCTTTCTGATGTACTTGCCAGGGACGCAGTGTATTGTGATGATACTTATCAAGAACTATTTTGCGTTCTTATGGACGAAGGAGGCAAGGCCCTGCCGAAAAATTTGGATGAAGCTGCGGATCTACTTGTGTACCTGTTGGATAGGATAGACTATGGCCTTGAAGAACTTGATGTCTGAAGACTATGGTGCTATTGTGGCTCATTATTAAACCACTGCTACGTGTAATGTTAATGTTTAGTGGGTATACTCAATATCCAATCTATAGCCTAGGCATAATCGATAGATATGTGCATATTAAAAGAGGTGGCGGCAAATCGTGTTAACTGCCATAATTTATACATTTTAGATGGTTTCAGGTGTGCTGAGTTCAATAAAGGTGTATGCCGGGTTGAATTCTGAGGTTTTGATCCTCTAATGGCTGATTCAAAATGACGGCCATTTTAAATAGGCTCTTAATACCAGTATAATGTACAAACAATTCATGTGCATTTAGGAGGAACTAGGTTAATCTGACTTCACAATTCCTCTGCTGGATATTCGCATTTTTTAAATCAGCACACTTTTTACATCTAGGAACACCCCTCCGACATTTTGGCCAGTGCCGGTCATAAAAGTCCCGTGGCTCCTGATCAACGTTGCCGTGAATTAATACACAGACAGGCAAGGGTAATTCACACTAGGCCTTCTCTGACTGCGATACATGACAGCGTTTCAGCCACCATTATAAGAAGCTGTGACGCTTATAGCCTACAGAACCATGAGTCCAAAAAGGATTAAATCTGTAGTGTAGTTGGACAAGTCTTATAGTGTGAGAAAAAAATAATTCATTGAGTTCAAAATCTCAGCTCTATACCTCCAGTGGTTCTGGAGATTAGGCCTACATTTTCGTGACAAATGGACCAATCAGATGATATTTCATGAGTTTCAGACCAATCCGGCATGCTAAAGGTAGCACAAAATCCAAAATGTCCACTAGCCAAATTGACCAATCAGATTTGTTTGAACAAATATTCATATGCTCCACACACGCTTGCTGTCAAGTTTGGTTGAAATCTGCCCATTGATTCTTGAAAAGTCATTAAAAGGACAAGTTGATGGATGAATGGATGGCAGATGGCTTCCCCGACAATAGCTCACTTGGCATTTCAGTCCAGGTGAACTAATAAGAGCGTATGCACAATAGCTGTGATCTATGCAGCTTTGTGACAAATCCAAAAATTTTGACCGACCAACAAAGCGACTGATACTAACTGATGGTCGCAGCTAAAACGTGAGCAACAGCTATTTCTAATTTGCTTAATGGCAGCAGGTGGAAAAGCACTGCAGTTTTGACCTAAAGCTAAGTACCATGACAGGTTCATGAATACACATAATGCAATCCCATCTGTTCTCTAGATCCCACCACATCTACACAGTCAGTCTAGGGCCTATCACATCTGCATAGTCTAGATCCCACCACCTCTGCACAGTCAGTCTAGGGCCTATCACATCTGCATAGTCTAGATCCCACCACATCTGCACAGTCAGTCTAAGTCATATCATATCTGGATAGTCTAGGTCCCATCACATCTATACATAGTCTAAGACCCATTATGTCTGTAGATCGGTCAAAACTTTTTGATTTGTCAGAAAGCTGCATAGGTCGCAGCTATTGTGCATACGCTCTTATTGGTAGCTCCCATTACATATGCAGTCAGTCAGTCTAGGTCCCATCACATCTGTGTAAGTCAATCTACATCCCATCACATCTGTGTAAGTCAATCTACATCCCATCACATCTGTGCAGTCAGCCTAGGTCCCATCACATCTGTGTATAGTCAGTCCAGGCCCCATCACATATGTACACAGCCAGTCTAGGTCCCATCACATCTGTACGCAGTCAGTCTAGGTGGCATTACATCTGTGCAGTCAGTCTATGTCAAATCACATCTGTACACAGACAGTCTCTAAGTCCCATCACATCTGCGTTTAGTCAGTCTAGGTCACATCACATCTGTGCATAGTCTATGTCTCATCAAATCTGTGAAAGTCAGTCTAGATCCCATCACATCTGTGCACATAATCACTGAATCTATTGTCTGAGCTGGCCATGTTATTCTCGTATAACAAACAGGATCCAGCAGTTCAGTTGACCATTTACCAGCTGTCGTCGAGAGGGTAAGCTTACGTGTATACTATTCCATTTGACATGCAGATAATTATTCGTGGTAGAGAAGTAAAACTTGATATCCATCAGAAGTCTGAAAGAAATTGATTGCTACTTGAGGCGGAAATACTTTGCATGAAACCTTTTTGTTACCTGAGATAGCAACAACTTTTATAAACATTCATTGCTACCCGTGTCAGCAACAGAGAATATATTGCATTCAGCAGGAAACATAGAGGCTATATAACCATTTGATTGAAAGTTGTTGCTGTTTTAACGCAGCATAAAGCTTTGGTAAAATCGCCTAATAAACCGAGATTTCACTAGCAGTCATATAAATATCTATATGCATGCATACTATTTGTATTATAGAGCCTCTGTGGTCATGTAACACCTAGGTTACTTTGTACTGTGTGGATATTATTTATCAATCTGAGGGATTGCATGTTATGCCATCATCTTACTATAACCAATGACAACAGACAAGCTATTTCGAAAAAGCAAAATTTATTAAAATACACAGAATTACATTTTCCAATTTTAACTGGCAATCAAAAAACTATGAAAAGAAGAGGATTCAATGATGGGTTTGTTGATTTAAGAGCATGTCTAAACAAGGTGAATCAGTAAAACTGATGTATACTCCCCGAAATGCGTATTTAAAATCAAATGTATTGCATAGAAAGTGATGTCAATCATAACTGTCCTTCATTTTTTGATACCTGCACACCTTCTCCCTATGATTTAACCACAATTCCACATACGAAGTTTCATGATCTTGGATATAAGTCTTGAAAATAAGGCCCACACAAACTTTTAGTGGCCAAATAGAGAGATGGACAGACAGACGGATGAACGGACAAATGGATGGACCTAGTTTTGTAAGCTGCACACCTTCTCCCTAAGATGCATTTACATACCAAATTTCATGATCATACTTATAAAAGTCTTCAAAATATGGCCCGGACAAACTTCTAGATGGAGAACAGATGGATGGACAGATCCACGGACAAACGGATGGACGGACTGACCTAGTTTTGTCACCTACACACCTTCTCGCTAAGATGTACCTACATACCAAGCTTCGTAAGCTATCTCTAACAGTCTTGAAACTATGGCCCGGACAAACTTGTAGAGGGTGGACAAATGACAGATGGGCGAACGGACAGACAAAGAGGCGACTATATGCCCCCGCCCGAAATTTTTCGGGGAGCATAATAAAACCTTACTGCCACCTTGAATGACAATCTAACAATAGTTTGATTAATGTTTTTTCCACATTCATAGGTAGTTATATCAGCAAATGGAAAACATTAAGTTGCTTAAGAAATTACTTCGAAATCTGACTTAACTTAATCTTTGATATTCTCTGTCAAACGTAGCATTCTTAATAACTACTGACTGTCCAATCTGTAGACAGGTTATAAAAACAAGACATATAAAACTTTAAGTAGAATGTAGAAATATTCATTCACAGACAGTACTTTCTTTCTTAGAAAATAGACTTAATAATTAATAAAAAAAACTCCTAATAGAAGACTTTCCCAGATCTCCATCTTCGTAAAGTGGCTGCAGTGAACTAAATATGAACGAAATATGACCAGACATACATAAACATATAGAATACAACTATATATTTTGAGTATCTCACTCTCTGAACAAAAGTACTTATACTTTAAATAAATATCCAGCTGCTAATATATGTTATATTAAAATGAGAAAGTTGCATATTGTTGATAATGTTCCCACTACATTTAAAGAATATTGTAGTCAACAGGTAATTCATTCTCATGTAATTAGCATTTGCATATTAAATTTGGCATCGATGAGGTCATCGAAATATATGGACAACCTCAATAATGTGTTATTTGCTTACTGAAATTTAAATGAACCGATCACAAACTGATGAGTGCATGTTTCTGTGACATCATCGGTGCCAGCTCAAGTGGTGATTACATAATAATGAATTATCTGCTGGCAACAATATTCCCCACAATGCAGTAGTTAAATAGTCTGTCATTGGGCGGTTATAACAACATTATGTGGTCTTTTCCTTAAATTACATAAAAAATCATTGAATTTTCTTAGTTTACAATGTTGAAGTTCTCTTCAGTATATTTACTTTATTTTTAATTAAAGTTCTAAAAACATATGGTGCATGTATATTTTAATTCAAGTGTAAGGTACTAATCACAGCTATGGGTTGATTTGGAATTAACTTGTGAAAAACTGTTCCTGATGTACATGCTAACAATAACAACACCTTATATTAGCTCTTTTGGCTGAGGGATAAAAACTATATATAAATGGTTGCCAACGAGAGAACATCTTGTCTCTTCCAAAAGAAATCTTTATCTGGACCAGTGCTTCAGTCACAAATAACATTACATCACTCCAAAATAGGAATTAACAAAGGCTGTGTCAAAGATCTCAAAAAGGTTTTGCATTGTTGGTACATTTGGCCCTACAGGCAGTGTTAATTGACAGATGCATGTTTGAGCTCTGGGGAGACAAAAGGGTATTTGAGAAAAGACAATGGTTGGATTGTTCTCAAATCCTAAAGGTGGTTCAGCTTCTGTTCCAGTCACAAACATAAGAACACGACCAAGGGTGACTCCATTTCGTCTTCCAGCTGAAAGGGCAACAGTTTACAATGATGCTACAGTTCATTTACATGAGTGATTAAACTACATGCATTCAGGTCTAGTGATTTGCCCTAGGTATTTACATAATTTGCAAAGTATATATTTTATATCCAATATATAGCCAAATTATATTGATAAAACAAGAGGCCCAAGGGTCCTGTATCGCTCACCTGGAATACTGGCCACTTAGAAAATTAGCCAACAAGAGGCTAAAGGGTTCGGTAGAGCTCGTGTGAAACATTCACATTTAAACTGGCACATGCCACTAAATTCAAAGGCTAATATGTATATGCAGGTAGGCTAGGCCATGGTATGGCAGGATAGGAGAAAGGGTATCATCTCGCCTCATGGAACCTATGACTATTATGCATGTACCGTTACCAAATAACATTGACTATTAAACCGATTTTGAAAAGGCAAACTGCCAGCCAAATTGTTTGAACAAACTTGGATCTCTATGCCACAAGGATGGTTCCTGGCAAATTTGGTTGAAATCCGCCCAGTGGCATTTGAGAAGTCATTTAAAGCTAAAGTTGATGGACGGACGGATGGACAGACGGACGGACGGACGGTCGCCATGGCATAAGCTCACTTGGCCTGTCAGCTCCCCTATCACAGGATCATGTCAAAATGTCTTTCTCCATTAAGAGAGATGGCGTAATCACAAACAGATACATGCACTTGATTAGGTAGACCAGATGGAATTTCCATACAGAACACTATTATATACAATATTTTGTGTATTATGACAACAACTGAAAAGAGAGCTCTAACTACCAAAATCAATATTACCAATGAACTATTTCATTTAATCTACATGTTGTAGCAGGTAAACAATGCCGGGGTACATGTTTTTACTAGATCAACAATATATTTAACATAAAGAAATGTTTATAATTTTGTACTTTTCAGGTTGTTTATTACATTATACTACTTATTTAAATTTAATAGAAGTATATGACAAACTTGACATTCTGCAATGAGTGAATGCAATGTACCTGAGACCTCTCGTAGATAACCCACAAACAGACTGTAAGTTTTTTCTTCCATTTGTCTCTGGTTCGAGCCCATCTCTGAGAATTGTGGGTGCAAAAGATGTTGAAGATGCCTGAAGGTCATTTCCTTCTGTGCTGTAGGCCGTAGAAGGGAGACGAGGCATGGTATACCAATAACCAACTGCAAAATAGTAGAACAGATCATCCCAAACTATGGAAGTATCTGCCAGACAGAGAAATCAGAACTTGAAACCAGAAAAATCCCAATATAATTCCCTGAATGCATCAGTCCTGCTGCCCTAAAAACACCACCCCATTTCTCTTTTTTAATACGTGCAGTTACAAACCAGAAGACAAAAAATAAGGCAGTTAGCCCAAAGGCCAACAGTATGATGGCTTATAAGGGCCATCGCGTAATTATTCATACCATGGTGCGATGGTGCGATGCGATGCGATGCATGATGGAGCGATGGTGTGATACGATGGATTGATGTGATGGTATGATGTGCCATCGCTCCATCACTCCATCGTTCATCGCATTGCACCATCGCATCGCTCCATCATGTCGCACCATCGTTCATCACATCACACCATCGCCCCATCACATCATTTGAGGATTGGTCCACGAAGGTCAGGTGCCTGACAAATGACAAGTGAGCTTAGTATGAAAAATAAGAAACTAATAACTTGTTTTATTTTAAATCCCCTCACTAAAACACTGTCAGAAAGTTACCTTATATTTTCAAATCGACTAAACTGGTAGTATAACTGTTAAAGTGATTACCCTTTTCACCAATCATTTACCCCACAACAGTATGGAAGCATAACGTAGTCTAACTTACATCAACAAATCCAAGACGGTTTAACCCTTCTCTAAACTGCTTTTCACTTCCTCTAAGATCATGACCATGTAGCAGTTTCTGTAACTGGTTTTCATCAACAAAGGACAAGAGTGGACCTTGCTGCAGCATACTGATACCTGCAAATAGAATGTCGATTTTCATACAACCTGCGTATGGAATTTTTAAAGGGATGAGCAACATAATTGCTTAGTGATAAAGGAATCAATATATTATCTAGAAAATGTTAAAAATATATAACTTCTTACTACACAGAAATCCTAACTCAATTTGTGCTACCAGGTCAGCTTGTGATAGTCACCATACAGGCCGCCACACAACCATCCAACCTCACATATACGCAGTCATCCTTCCAACGTAACGAAGGCCTAGCAACGCCTAGCTAAAAGGCCTACATAATGAATATGTAATGCCGAGCAAAGCCTGGCCACAGCCTAAGTAATGCCTAGCAAAGCCTGACTAAGGCCTAAGTAATGACTAGCAAAGACTGACTAAGGCCTAAGTATGGCCTAGCAAAGCCTAGTTAAGGCATTGATAATGCGTAGCTAAGCATATATAAGGCATAGGTATGGTCTAGCAAAGGCTGACTAAAACTTAAGTATGGTCAAGCAAAGTCTAGCTAACGCCTACGTAAGGCATGGGTAATGCCTACCAAAGCCTGACTTAGGCCTAAGTAAGGCATAGCAATCTCTAGCTAATGCCAAAATAAGGCATAGGTCATGTCTAGCAAAGCCTGACTAAGGCATAGGTAAGGCCTAGCAAAGTCTATGTAAGGTATACGCAAAACCTAGCTAATGCTTATATAAGGCATACTTAAGGCCAAGCAAAGCTAGGCTGGGCCTAAGGAAGGCTTAACAAAGTCTCGCTTAGGCCTATGTAATAAATAGGTAAGGCCTAGCAACACATGGATAAGGCCTAGGCAAGGAATAGCATGTTACAGACAGCGTGGGTGCACATGTTTACCGTAAATTCTCTTTTTACCGCCCAAGGCGCTTAATTAATTTCCAGGGTCTTGAGGAGGTGGGGGTGCGTAATAGAGAGGAGGCGCTTATTAGATGGGGGCGCTTAGTTAATTCCTCAAGTATTGTAGGGGCGCTTAATAGAGAGAGAAGATTATTTAGCAGCTCCCGTACAATTTCTAGTTTTACAGTAAAATGCGTGGATATGTTAAAATCTTAATCAAATCATCCTAGTGGTGTCTAAGAAGCAGTCATGGAAAGATAAAGAAAACGTCCTCCCCCTCCTCCTCCTCATCATCACCATCATCATCAGCATCACCACCATCATCAATTCATCATAATCATCAGCAGCAGCATCACTAGGCACTACACAAGCTAATATATCTGTATTTTATGTCTGTATATAGTTATAGTCTGAACCGTAGTTAGTCTATATGTCCACTAGTTTCGAGGTTAATTTTAACTTAAACAGCCAACTGATTGTCCATAGTTACCTCTCGAAATGCCGGACAGAGCTCAGATTTCTCAATTTCTCGTAGGAGGCACCCAGGCATTCGCCCGCTTTGGCTACCGCTGGTCCGGGTGTTTGAGGTGCCATTTTTTCATGCACATCTCCCCTAAAATATTCTTGTATCTTGGTGCTTGTGTGACGGGGGGGGGGGTCTTAATAGCAAGGGGGCACGTATTTGAGAGGGGCGCTTAACAAAAAAGGATGTCTTAGGGGGCGCATAATAGGGAAGAGGCGCTTATTGGAAGCTGGCGCTAAATAGAGCATCTACGGTATGGCAGTGGCTTTCTGTACCTCAGATGTAATCATAATTTGTGGAGAGCCTAGTCTTCTTCATTTTCAGCTCCTTAATATATCTGTTTATCATGTCGGAATTCTTGGTTTTCCTGGCACACCCAGGACAGTTTTCAATCATACCACGTTTCCTCTATTCGGTGATGATTTTCTGCACAAATGTAGGCAGCAAATCCAGTCTAGAAGCAATTAAAATCAATTTTTCACACAGGGTCCATCTTTTTGAAATGACATTATCTTATTTGTCTTACCACGTGATATTTAAGTGGTTTTAACCATGATCCAGACGCATAGTGTTCATACAAGTTTCTTATGCATTTAGAAGTGTTCAGCAGAAGAAAAAGCGTCACACTCTGTTACACTAACTTGGGATTAGAATACGCGTGCGACAAGGGTAAAACAGATGTGACAAAAAGATGTGACAAAATGGTTCATGCTCAGTGAACAAATAATATTTAGACTTTAGACCCTCGTCCGTGACAAGGCCACGCTGGCCCGGTGAGGATTATTCTCATGGTAATGTTCAAGTGCATGTACACGTTCCTATCTCCGAGATGTTGGTAGATATTCCGAAATCTGTATCAGGTTTCTGATCCATGCATTCCTTGTATATACCTGTGCCAATGCTGTGTAGCAATCGTACAGGTTTATCAGTCACTTATTTAGTAATTTCTCAGGGCTCTGATTTCGGACCAGAAAGAGCCTTTTTACTGATTAGATTTAATCTTGTAGTCTCTATAGTAATCTCATGTAGCCGTATTATTTTGCCCGCGCCAGTATTCCTTAAGCAATTTACTAGAATTTAGATTCAATAAACATAATTCAGAAATCTTCTTACAATTTAGATGCTCTCTATATAGCCAGTTCTACGGTTAAGTAGCGCACGCCACTAAAATAACCCGAGAGCATGTCTAGGACATTGTTTCATTACATAGTTCTGAATATATCTGTTACGATCCTTGACTAAATTCCATGAATTGGTTTTCGGAACACATGCATTAGATTTTCTCAAATTAAAAAGAAATTGAATGACCAAGGTCATATACTGTCCATGAATACACTTATTCACACATGTCATTGATATGCGTATTATGTAATTCTAACATTTGGTAATCATTTGCATGATCTAATCCTTTGTCTGCCATTATGCATGCAGATGCTATGCAGTATTAGCGATACACTTACCTTGTAACTCTTGGTATGTAATTAATGTCAATACTCCTGGTTTTACAGTAATATTTAATTCTATACATGCTGTACATGTGTACATTATTCTTTCGCAGATTGGCAGCATTTCTCTATTAGTCCCTCTGTGTCGTTTTGCTATCACTTACACTTGCTTAGATGGGCAATCTTCTATTATGTTTTGTAGATGCTGAGTGAAGTAGTTAAATTCCATCTGGGTTGCCATGCTTTAGATAATTATATAACAGAAAAGAGTATGGAAATGTATATTGTTCAATCCTAGCTGTATATTTCTTCTGATATCTTTCTTGACACGCACCATGTTCCTCTTAACGTCACTGTTTAGAGTATAATACATAACAGGTTCTTTACATTGCAGATTGCAGAGATTAGATTGTACATAGTCATTGTTCATGTGTAGGTTCAACATATTTGTCTATCATAAAGTATTTTATTGTTTCTGCGTATTCGTTCTGGAATTCTGTATATACAACAGGTTTGTGATACTTTGCGTCCCCGCTACAGTTGTGATATGTTTCACACACTTATCTGATGCTGCTTCCTCCTGTGCTGCAACATGTATCTCATAGTACATGCTCACCCAATACCCTTTATGCATATTACACAATTCCACAGTGGAATTAACCACATTCTCCTTTTCGTTCACAGTTTGGTCATGATCACGCAGACTTATAAATGATGTGTATTGTTATCTTGTATATACTCAAATATCTTTACACCTTCAAATGTGTAAATCTGTCAGGCTTTCCTGAAATTACCTAGATACTCTCTCTGATGCTCGGCCACACAAGCTCATAGAGCGTTTTAAACTTTATTAAATTCACCTGTTTGTGTATGTACATGTGGGATACCCATGAACATAGGTTCCACTGAACATAAAGTCTATGAAGATACATGCATGGTGACCAAAAGGGTGGCGATGTTGGTGTTTATGCAGTGAAAGCTGTTCTTAGCACCTCTTCCACAATATGTGACCTGTTTGTCCCGAGCTATTGTTCACCGTTTTGATAACGGGTATTTAGTAAGTACCTACATGTATCTAATGTGCCTCTAAACTCGATGGTCTACAATAGTGAGGTCTTACAGAATTGTTTCACTCTTATCCAACAAGTTAACAATGATGCTTATGCTTTTGTTTATCAGTTGAAGCAGTCTTGAGACTTACACTTGTATACATTTATGGTTACAATTAGTGCATTTATAGATGTTTGTGTACCAACATGTATATAAGTGGTGTACAGTGTACAATCAGTGTTTGTGATATATATATTTTCGTGTAGAAATGAAGATTATTTCTATGAGACTGATGAAATTGCGCTTCTACTCGGTTCATCCCCTAATTATTTGATAAACTGCACGTCCTAAACCTACGTATATGTATGTGTATGCAGGTCCATATATATGTGCATGCATACACGTATGTATTCACATTATGTAAATAATAATAATAATAATAATAATAATAATAATAATAATAATAATAATTTTCACACACACAATGCTAATATTCAAATACTGTTTCGAGAAGTGCATAGCAAATGCTATTGCTAACACATCAAGACTCCTGGTTAATTTTCATGTTTAATTTGAAGATGTTTCAACACATTGATACATTCTCATAGTTGCATCTACCGCCTGATGCATGGCCACACATGCACAAGAGGGATGTTGCATATCTTGGATTCGAATCATGGTCATAATGTAGATGTATCTCCTAGTTTTTCTGGTTGATCCATTTGTATAGGTGCATCTATCTCCTGATGCATGGTCACACAGGCACAAGAGGGATGGTGCATATTTGGGATTCAAATTGTTATGACTTTGTATGTATCTCTTCTAGTTTCCTGAGTGTTGGTTGTTTCTATGGTACGGGTCATCACCGATAACCTTGGTAAACTTGGGTTTCCTGTTTTGTAGTGGCATTTAGGGTTGGGGGATTCTCATCTTGTCCATCCCTTAAGCATTCATAATCATATTCACGTTTGGCTGTCTTGTACATAGAGTAATAAATGGTTTCATTAGTTTCTATGTCAAAATGTTCTTCCATGTCATATTACTATCCTACCGAGTGCTTTGATACACGTTAACTGTGCCTTTTATAGGTCTTAGCTAGACATTGCTATACCTTACTTAGGCCTAAGTCAGGCTTTGATAGACCTTTGGTAGACATTACCCATGCCTTACTTAGACCTTAGCTAGACTTTGCTAGAATATACTTAAGCTTTAGTCAGGCTTTGCCAGACCATACCTATGCTTAGCTAGGCATTACCTATGTAATACTTATGCCGTAAACAGGCTTTGCTAGACCTTACTTGGGCCAAAGCAAGGCTTTGCTAGGATATACCTATGCCATGACTACGCCTTGGCCAGGCTTTGCTATGCGTTACCTGGGCCATAACAAGGTGTTGCTAGGCTTTACCTATGTCTTCCTTAGGCCTTACTCAGGCTTTGCTATACATTACTTCACCATTGTCATGCTTTAATATGCAATTACCTAGTCCTTAATCAGACATTACTATGCCATAATTATGCCTAAGCCAGCCTTTGCTAGGCCATACTTAGGCATTAGTCAGACTTTGCTAGACCTTAATTAGGCATTGAACAGGATATGCTTGGCGATACCCATGCCTTACATAGGCTATGATATGTCTTACTTAGCTCTTGTTCAGGCTTTTCTAGGCCTTAGCTGTGCTCAACCTAGGCATCGGCTAGGCGTTGCTATGCCTGACTTATGCGTTAGTCAGACTTTGGTATGCATTACCTATGCCGTGCTTAGGCTTTGGCCAGACTTTGCTAGACATTACTTAGGCATTAGCCAGGTTTTGCTAGGTCTTAGCAATTCCTTGCCTAGGCCTTATCTAGGTGTTGCTAGGTCTTACCTATGCAATACATAGGCCTTAGCAAGGTTTCGGTAAGCCTTTCATAGACCCCAGCATAGCGTTGCTTAATCTTAATTATGTGAGGCCTTTTGTTAAGCCTTACTTTGGCCGAAGCCTGGCTTTGTTTGGTCTTAATTATGCCTTACATAAGCCTTAACTAGGCCTTGCATGTGCCTTACATAGACTTTGCTAGGCCTTACTTAGGCCTTAGTCAGACTTTGCTAGACCTTAATTAGGCATTGAACAGGCTATGCTTGGCGATACCCATGCCTTATGTAGGCGTTAGCCAGGCTCTGTTAGGCCTTACTTAGGTCTTAATCAGGCTTTAATATGCTTTACATATGTCTTGCATAGGCTTTGCTAGGCCTTAACTATGTTTTACCTATGCCTTACATAGGCTATGATAGGTCTTACTTAGCTCTTGTTCAGGCTTTTCTAGGCCTTAGCTGTGCTCAACCTAGGCATCGGCTAGGCGTTCCTATGCCTGACTTATGCGTTAGTCAGACTTTGGTATGCATTACCTATGCCGTGCTTAGGCTTTGGCCAGACTTTGCTAGACATTACTTAGGCCTTAGCCAGGTTTTGCTAGGTCTTAGCAATTCCTTGCCTAGGCCTTATCTAGGTGTTGCTAGGTCTTACCTATGCAATACATAGGCCTTAGCAAGGTTTCGGTAAGCCTTTCTTAGACCCCAGCATAGCTTTGCTTAATCTTAATTATGTGAGGACTTATGTTAAGCCTTACTTTGGCCGAAGCCTGGCTTTGTTTGGCCTTAATTATGCCTTACATACGCCTTAACTAGGCCTTGCATGTGCCTTACATAGACTTTACTAGGCCTTACTTAGACCTTAGTCAGGCTTTGCTAGACATTACCTATGCCTTGCTTAGACCTTACCTGGACTTTGATATACCTTACTTAGGCCTAAGTCAGGTTTTGATAGACCTTACCAATGCCTTACATAGCCCTTAGCTAGGTTTTGCTAGGCAGTACTTAGGCCTTAGTCAGGCTTTGCTGGGCCTTATTTAGGCTGTGGCCAGGCTTTGCTCGACATTACCTCTGCCTTACATAGGCCTTAGCTAGGCTTTGCTATGCCTTACTTAGCCTTTTATCGGCTTTACCTATGTCTTATATATGCTTTGCTAGGTTTAATTTAGGCATTGCCATGCGTTACTGGGCCTTACCTGACCTACATAGGCCTCAGTCCTGTCTTACGTAGGCTTTGCTAGGGTTTACTTATGCCTTAGTCTGGCTTTGTTAGGCCTTACCTATGCCTTACTTAGGCCTTAGCTGCGCTTTGCTAGGCCTTATTAAAGCCTTAGCTAGGCATTGCTAGTCCGTTATTAGGCCTTAGTCAGGCTCTGGTATGCTTACCCATGCCTTACATAGGTCTTAGTTAGGCTTATGTACTCACACATTGAACACTAAATAGCTGACTCACAGATGAACTCCCACAGTGAGCACTAGAAAGCTGACTCACCGATGCGCACACTGATGGACTCAACACAATATAGGTGACTCACAGGTGTACGCACTGATAGACATACACCACGACCACTACATAGCCGACTCACTTTAGAGTTCTCTGACAGATGTACTCATATCGTGAGCACTAGAAAGCTGACTCAGTGATGCACACACTGATGGGCTCAAAGATGTACGCACATATGCACATACACCCTGACCTCTATATAACCGACTCACTGATTGACTTACAACGTGAGCACTATATAGCTGACTCACTGATAGACACATTGATAGACTCACACCGTGAGTGCTATGTTACTGACTCACTGATGGACTCACACCGTGAGCTCTATATAGCTGACTCACTGATGGACTCAAGTTGTAAGCACTCTATATAGCTGACTCACTGATGGACTGACACCGTGAGCACTCTATATAGTTTGCTCACTGATGGACTCACACTGTGGGGACTATATAACTCACTGATTTATTTAATAATGGACCCACACAGTTAGCACTACATAGCTGACTCACTGATGGATTCACACCATGAGCACGGATGGACTGAGAAAGAGACGGGCATACTGGATGGATGGACGGACGGAAGGCTAGACGAATGTCAAGGCTGACGGAGGGACACATGCGTGGATGGATGAATGAATGGATGGATGCATGCATGCATGCATGCATGGATCGCTCTCGCTCGATCATTCGATTAGTAGGTGGATGGGTTTTGGGTGGACGGATAGACGGACAGCTGGAATGACGAACGGATGCATGCCCACACGTTATAATGGATGGACGGGCGGGTGGGCAGAGGGACAGATGGATGGAAGGTCGTATAGATGGATGGATGGATGGACAATCCAGGCGTCCGTCTGTCGGGGCATCCCTCCATCCATTCATCCATCCGGGTATCCGTCCATCCGTCCAATCGCCCAGATGAACAAATGGACGGACGGACGCCCTCGCGGATGGACGGCATGAAGGATGGATGGATGCACGGATGTATGGGTCCATCATTGGTGGGTCCGTGGCTGGCCTGGTGGAGGGTGAGTGGGATATGGATGTAGAGGAAGTAAGGAATTTTAAAACGAAGGAAGAATGAAGGAAGTGGTATGGCGAGGTTGTATGAAATTTTCTTTGCAGTCAAAGTTGCGGTAGAATGAAGTAGTAGCCACCCCCCCCCCCACCCCCGCCCCCCCCCCCCACCCCCCCCCCCCCCACCCCCACCCCACCACACCCGAAATAAATGGTATTCAAACATCCCCGGCATGTGGTTTTGAGAACTCTGGTTGCGTAATCTGTATTTTGTATTAGTATATCAATAAATTCGCGAACCAGCTGTTGGGTCATGAAAGTGTTGACACCGAAATAAGTGGTATTCAAACATCTCCAAAGTAAATATGGCAATTTTAATATCTAGAAATAAGCGTGAGATAATTTTGATCCGCCAGTACAATGGCGAAATCGGTACTGATTAAAAAGCGGTGTACAAGGTGGCGGGGTGACGATTTATATGTGAAAGTGTCCGAGCATTCCCTGGTTTACCATGCATCACGTTGCGATGGTCTGACCCGCTGAGGTGGACTACATTATATTAAACGCCGAATTTGATTCGCTGGCAAAGTCAGCGGTCAATATAGGCCCAAGAATTTATCAGTCTTGCACTATGATTGACATAATATCGTATTTGGTAGTCGTTTGATTTAGAATCTTGATATAATTGTTGAGTCCAAATTTGTTGGGTCGAGACCCGACAATGCAAAAAAGACCCAACAATTGGACAATGTTGTTGCACACGCACCATTGACCCGGCAATTGACCAAGTACAAAACTATATATAAGCACTATGCTTATCAAACCAACCTGCAAGAAGACCAGTCCCATAGTAATACTTTTGGCGTAAATTGGATGTTGACTCATGTATAATGTAACCATCGTTGGTCTTGAAGAATATTCTCCTCTCTTCCTTCAATGCCTCTTTCATCATTAAGGTAAGGAATTCTCTACGAGGCCCACCAAGATCTTGAGCCATCTCCCCATAGAAGGTGACATCCAGTGTTACTCTATAATTATTCAACCCTATGAGTTCTTGCATGCCCGTCTCAAACATGTTGTATCTCGATACATATATCTGATTGGTATCACCCTCTGTAACACTTGTACATGTACTATCTGCCTCTAATGCTCTGCCCTGATGGACAACACTCTCGTAAAATTTCAACACTTCAATAGGATCTGCACACTGTTTCCTGTAAAAGACAACACCAAAACAACAACAACAACAATGTCATGAACACCATATTCTGCTCATCAAGGTGACACTTCAACTAGAACACAACGTAGCTGTACCAAATGCCCATGTAGGTCGGTAGTAGCCTCATAGAAGGTAGAAGTCTCGGTATTCACGCCACAAATGTTCCCCACGAACTATTTTCAAATAAGATCGTACAAGATTTAAACATTCCAATTCAGTAGCTATACATTTAGCTTTGTCTTAATGTACTTTCTGATATCTTATTAGCAACGAATTAGTGATGATTTTAAGCAAGAATTATACATTAACTTCAGGGTCCAGGATGATAGTAAACATGCATACCACATGTACAAGCCCTGTATTTTCAAACAGTCACAACATTGCTAAAGTATTAGGTGTATGAGGGATGCTAGGTATCAGGTGATATGTACGTCAGGGGTTCATAGTAGTTCAAAATTCTGACTAAATTAGCTTTTTACAGTCATCTGAATATACATTATTTTTTCATTTTTTCCTACTCAAACTTAGAGCTTTTCCATAAGTTAAACCTTAGAGTTTTTAGCTCGGCTGACTTGTTGGTCAGCTGAACTATAGCGATGACCACCGTCCTGTGTCCCGCCATCTGTCTGTCTGTCCATCTGTCTGTCCGTCGATAAACAATAGTGGTACGTTTTGTTATTTCTTGACGCGTCAACACCAAATCTTGTCAACATGTTCATATAGGCAACATCTACTGGCGTTATGAAAATGAGTTTGATTTGACCTCAAGCACCAGAGTTATGCCCTTAGAAAATTTCAATTATTAGAAACGGTCTGTAATTATACATAAGACAGTTAATAATTTAGTTTTGTAAATAACACAAAATAAAATATGTTTGTGTTGAATTCATGGATTACGGTATAACCGAAATCGAGTGTAAATTTTTTAATCATAACTGCATTTGTAATAAGCTAATACAACAATGTTAATCTGTAAACAATGAGGTGTGATCATACTAATATGATCAGAATAACAACCAGGGTATAAAAATCTGACTGATTGAGAAAAGGGGTTAATGGAAAAATGATCTTAAGAACCCCAGAAGAGATCTGACTCTTGAGGTATTCGTCCGTTAGTACTGTCTAACATTAAAAAAGATCAACATTAGTTCAAGATTACCTATTGATACGTGCACTTTCGGAGATATCCGTCCGCCCAACGCATCGGCCTATAACTAATATGAAGTCATAACGACCTCGCATATGTGGGAGATGACACATGTCACAATGGCCGAGGTCAGTCTGTAAGACCATGTCAAAATCGTTTGATGACGTTTAAAACAAAAGAAATGCGCTATTTATTTATCTTCACAGATATTGGAAATTGTTGCTTTGCTACCAATTTAAACGTATGAATTAGACCTCACGGGATAAAGTGAAACAACTTTGTCAGATAAGAAAGTAAGTGAGAAAAACGGCACGAAAAAGTTTGTTCCAATATACCCCAAAAGCAATTTGGCATTTAATTCATAACATATCACATGACAATACTTACATTGCTTTTATTGTTCCTTCGACACAGTTCTCAAAAGTATCCCATTGTGATCTCTCTTCTTCCCTGGAAGCAGAAGCAATTATTTTGATACAATCCCAGATAACATTACCATGTTGGCCCAACGTTGGCCCAATGCATGGTACAATATTGGCCCAACGTTGGGCATCTTGGTTCACGGTTGGCCCCCATCATTCTGCTCGTTGGTCTTACATTAGCCCAACATGTTGGGGCCAACGCATCCAGCCAATGTTGAACCAACGGTAGCAGCCAATGCATTCACACAACGTTTGCACAATGCTTTCGCCTAATGTTGGACCAATGTCGGTACCCAACGTTGGCCCAATGTTACGAGCTCATGTTAAGCCAATGCATTAACCCAATCTTGGCCGAACTCATTCACCCAATGTTGGCCCGTTGACCTAACACATCTACATAAGGTTGGAACATATTGTCCACACAGGATCTAGTTTGTTATATACGTTGGTTGTAAGTTGTTGGCCCAGCAACTGTAAGCCAACTGCGGTTTTGCCACTGTTGGCCCAGTGCTGTATAACAAACCGCCGATGCGCCATGCACCTACCACCATTGGCCCAATGTTGGTCTAGTGTATGGTAACCAACGGCAACCAGCCAACCAATCGCCAATGTTGACCCAACGTGTGTATGTTATCTTGGATAGATATGACAATTTTTTATTTGAGTTCATTGAATGAATGAGTATGGCTTAGGCAATGTTTCTAACAAATTTCAGCCATGGGTTCACCCTAGTTATTCATCTGGTTCAAGGAGAAAGGCCATGGGACTCGCAGAATGCAACTAGTATGCCTTAGGCAATGTTTCTTACAAATTTAAACCATGGGTTCATCACAGTTATTCTTCTGAATCCAACGGAAAGGCCATGGAACTCACGGAACATGACTGGTATGGCTTAGGCCGTGTTTCTTGCAAATTCCAGCCATGGGTTCACCCTAGTTATTCCTCTGGTTCCAGTAGAAAGGCCATGGAACTCACAGAGAGTATGTGACTGATGTTTACGGCTATACTCATAGTGTAGGGGCACATATAAAACTTACGTAGTGTTTGGCTGTCTTATAATCAAAACCACTTCCTCACTTGGAGTGCCAGGTACATGTAATTCCTCTGTGTGTGTATTTTCTTCTGTTACTGCTGTGGTGGCTCCTGATGTGCTCGGCAGATCTAGCAATTCATCGTCATCATCCGGCAAAATAAGTGGAATGGTTTCATCTGTAATGTCGTCATGCCCATCAATACTAGTACATGCGGCATCTTCATCAGACTAGCTTAAATCGGTACACAATAAGTAACACTTCGGTGTGCCTGGAATCTTTTTTTCTTCAATATATTTCCCAAAAGTGAAAGGGGCTTCCACACCTTCTCTGACATTTTGGTTTCTGCAGTTTACTAACTCTAAGAGATAGCCACTATCCGAGCCAATAACGGGGTTTTCTCCCTTCGGAAAAAATGCGTCTGTAACAATTTTCAAGGGATCTGTGTACTCTTCATTCATTGGTATTTGTATTGAAATTGTGTTTTTGTCTCCCAGTGGAGATTTGACTTGACTGCTCATTCTATCACCAATAGAGTTTCTTTTTTCTTCTGATAACCGGAGACCAAATGTAAATGCTCTGATTAGCTGCTTTGGTCGTCCACCAGAGTGAGCCTGACTATTTCTCTGCTGCTGTGGGCCATTGCCTCTACCACGACCATTCATTGAGTCTCGGAGAGCTCTAAAAAGTATTTTTCTTCTTTCTGACCTACTAGTATCTACAGTTGGTAAGACAGACGAGGCACTCTCCACATTTCCAGTGTTACCATGACACCTGTCTCTGAGTGTGATCTGGTCGCCAATAGCTGTCAGCCCAAGATTGCTCAGCTGATCATCAGATAGTAATTTGACTGCTCTGCCATCTATCTATGTAAAATATAAAACAAGTTTACATTGCTTTAGATTGTCACACCATTCCGCCTACAGTTTACAAGCACAATGTCACAACAACAGATTATTTTGTCAATTGTCTGCAATCAACATACAACCTTTGAGCTACAGAAGAGCATATATAAAACAGCCACCAAGACTATACATGTAGGTATGAGCCTTCACACTACTGAAAATATGGATGTTACTGATGCTTGCTGGACCTCATAATCCAAGATGCCCTATGGAGCATGGGGTTAGCCAAATGGTGTATCTTTGGGCACACAGCTGATGAATCCTAGCTCTTCTTTGAAGAATCTGTCAAGCTACAGAGATTACTAATTTTCATGTATTCAGTTTTTAAATTTTAGGCTTTCAAATTTAGACTCAAATTGAATTTTTCAGCAAAGTTTACTACTTTTATAGGGTAATAAGACTGGACTTCTATCAGCACCTGTACAGGGTGTCAAAAGTGACACCTTGTTAATCCTCAACACCTTTCATCTGTATTGAGTGCAGTAAAGGCATATTTAACTATCTTTCAGTTCTACATGTAGGATGGTGGTCAATATTGAAAGTGGAGTACATCAGTAAACTGAATGGGCGAATCACCGACCGTCGCAACTCCCAAAGTGTTTATTAGATACTGTACACTATTCAACACAGTGGCAATAACAAGAAGTCTTTAAAAGCCAATACATGTACTTAATTAGGTATCAAGACCAGTCCATTTTATACATCTAGATGACTGAGAGGAATTCAGTACTGTACTACTTTTAGAGATATTATCTGTAAGTGAAAACAAGAGTTTAAAAAACTGATATATACGAAAGGCAATAACTATGGAAAGATTTACTAAATATGCATTACGATTTTATGATTTTGAGACATCTCTGTACAACAGGTTTGGCTTAGACCAGATTTACTACAGACAAGATTTGAGAGACTGACTTAAACAAAGGGTTGTTACTCTGCCAATTATATCAATCATGCCTCAAACCATTTTAGCACAAATCTTGAAAATACTTTTTTGACTAAAATCTATAGCATGCCGTACTTTCTAAAATTTTCGCTATAACTTAAACATAAAACTTCGGATCAGGCTTGAGTTTATTTAACCCTTATTGTACCGGTACAATAAGAATGGTTATGTGACAGTGTTGTTTTAGCCTAGTCTGGTCAGCTGCGACACTGCTAGAGCCTTAGCTATGCATTAAATCTGTACTTACTTTTTGTAGTTTGAATTTCTCTACAACTTGTAGACACACATGCCTGGCTATAAGAAAACTGCATACCTGCAAAGTTAATGGTACAAGATACAGTAAAGGCGACCATTCACCATTATTTCATACCTATGTCATAGAGGTTCAAATGAAATCAGTTCAATAAAGTTTTATTATTTTTCAGACTAACATTTACTTTTATTCTACATGTACTAAAATGTATTATACTTTATCAGTATTTTAAACATTAAACTAATTAACAGTTTGCACAGGACTGAGTGAAGTGTTCTAAAAACTAGTAAAAAGTTAACTAGCATCAACATCCCGAAATATGTTTACACTTATCTTGGCCCGAATCAGGCAATATACCAGAATTCCGCAGATGCCTGTTTTATTATTTATTACGCAAAATAAATGCTCGTGATTGTGGATGGTAGGGTGAGCTTTTGTAGATACTTTCAGCTTTGTCACAATAGTGGGCTAGAGTAGGCTGGGCTAGGCTAGACTGGGCTAGGCAAATCCTAGCCTAGCACTCTGCAAGTCTTGACTGTGCTAGGATAGGCTAGACTGGGATAAACTGGCTAGGCTAGACTGGGCTAGGCTAGACTGGTTTGTGATAGGCTAGATGGGGTGGGCCAGGCTAGTCTGGGTTGGGCTAGGCTAGACTGGGCTGGGCTAGACTGGGCTAGACTGGGCTGGGTTAGTCTAGGCTAGACTAGACTGGGCTAGGCTAGACTGGGATAGATTAGACTTCGCAAGGCTTGACTGTGCTAGGCTAGGATAGGCTAGACTGGGCTAGCTAGACTGGGCGAGATTAGACTTCGCAAGGCTTGCCTGTGCTAGGCTAGGATAGGCTATCCTGGCCTAGACTGAGTTGGCTAGGCTAGATGGGGTGGGCTAGGCTAGTCCGGGCTGGGATAGACTGGGCTGGGCTAGACTGGGCTATGACACGCCGGGCTAGGTTAGGCTAGACTGTGCTAGGTAGTATGCTGGCTGGTGGAAGGATGGATGGATGGTAATATGTTGGGTGTGTTGGCTGGTGGAAAGATGGATCAATGGATGGATGATTGTACGTAGGGTGGGAGGGCAGGTTGGTGTGCGGGTTTGTGGGTGAGCGAGCGGTGCGTTGATGGAAGGGTGGATAGATGGATGGATTGATCGATGGATGGATGGATAGATAGATGGATGGATGAACGGATGTGTTGAAGGATGGATTCCTGGGACAATGCTGGATGTGGGGCATGGATCGATTGATGGATGGATAGATGGATGGATGGATGCGTTCTCGTAGATTGGATGGGCGGCTGCTGGAAGAATGGATGGAGGATGGATGGATGGATGGATGGATGAATGGATGGATGCGTGGTAGTAAATAAGATGGGCGGGATGGTGGATGGCTTGCTGGCTAGTTGGATGGCTGCCTGGATGACTGGATGGATGGATGGATGCGTGGTAGCAGATTGAATGGGCGGCTGGTGCAAGAATGGATGGATGGATGGATGGATGGATGCGTCGTAATAGATAAGATGGCTTGCTGGCTGGCTGGCTGGTTGGTTGGCTGGCTGGCTGGCTGGCTGTCTGTCTGTCTGGCTGGCTGGCTGGATAGATGGATGGATGGATGGATGGATAGATGTATGTATGGATGGATGGATGGACGAACGGATGGATGGATGGATAGATAGATGGATGAGTGGATAGATGGATGGATGTGTGATAGTAGATTGGATGGGCGCGTTGGTGGAAACATGGATAGATGTATGGATGGATGGACGAACTGGTGGATGAATGGATAGGTGGATGGGTGTATGGATGGATGGATGCGTGGTAGTAGATGGGATGGGCGGGCTGGTGGAAACATGGATAGATGTATGTATGGATGGATGGATGGATGGTATGTAGGTTGGTGTATGGAAAATAGTATGAATTCCGGGTCGGATCAGGATCTGCATCCGGGAATTAGCATGCAAATCCGGATCTGGATCCGGGAAATAGTTTAAATTCTTGATCCGGATCCGGATCTGGGAATTACTTAGACCTTAGCCATACTTTGCTAGGCCATAGCAATGCCTTGGATATCCCTTAGCTGGGCCTTACATAGGTTTCGCAATGTCTTTTCTTAGGCCTATAACAGGCTTCGCTAGGCCTTACCTATGTCTTCATTAGGCCTTATCCAGGCTTACATATGCCTTACTTAGGCCTTCGTCAGGCTTTGTCAGGCCAAACCTAGGAATTGGATAGACATTGTCAGGCCATACATAGGTCTTACATACCCTTTGACCGCCCTTAAACATGTCTTACTTATGACTTGGCCACGTTTTGCTAGGCCTTACTTAGGCCTTAGCACGACTTTGCTAGGCCTTACCTATGTTTTGTCCAGACGTTAGCCGCCATACCTATGTTTTGTCTAGACCTCTTAAAGCTTAAGGAAGGCCTGGCAAAGCCTAATTTATGCCTAAGTAAGGCATATGTACGGTCAGGTAAAGCCTTATTAAGGCCTATCAAAGCCTGGCTAATGCCTAAGGAAGGCCTAGCAAAAGCTCACTATGGCCTAAGTAAGGCATATCAAAACATATCTACGGCCTAAGTAAAACCTATGTAAAGCCTACGAAAGCCTGACTAAGGCCTAAGTAAAGCCTGACTATGGTCTAAGCATGGCCTAGGAAAGCCTGGCTAAGGGATAAGTAAAGCATAGGTAAGGCCTAACAAAGCCTGACTAAGGCCTAAGTAAGGCATATAGCAAAGCCTGATTAAGACATAAGTAAAGTCTATCAAAACCTATGTAAGGCATAGGTAAGGCATATGTAGTGTCTAGCAAATGCTAAATAAGACCTAGGTATGGCCTAGCTAAGCCTAGCTATGGCCTATGTCAGGAATAGGTAAAGCCTAGAAAAAGCTGAGTAAGGCATAAATAAGTCCTAGTAAAGCCTACGCAAGGCCTGTCTACGACCTATATAAGCCATAGGTATTCCCTATCGAAGCCTGGCTAATGACTAAATAAGGCCTGGGAAAGCTGAGCTAAGGCCTAGGTAAGGCATATGTAGGGTCTAGCAAAGCCGGACAAAGGCCTAAATAAGGCATAGCACGTCCTAGCTGACGCCTAAGTATATGATAGGTAAGACCTAGTAAAGCCTGAGTAATAAGTAGTAAGCCAGACTAAGACCTATCAAAGATTATGTAAGACATATGTAAAACATAGGTAAGGCCTTGTAAAGCCTATATAAGGCATAGGTAAGGCCTAGCAAGGCCTTAGCTAATGCCTAGGTAAGGCATATGTAGGGCCTAACAAAGCCGGACTAAGGCCTAAACAAGGCATTGCAAGTCCTAGCTGACGCCTAAGTATATGATAGGCAAGACCTAGTAAAGCCTGAGTAATAAGTAGTAAGCCAGACTAAGACCTATCAAAGCTTATGTAAGGCATATGTAAGACATGGGTAAGGCCTAGTAAAGCCTATACAAGGCATAAGTAAGGCCTAGCAAGGCCTGACAAAGACGTAAGAAAGGCTATGCAAGGCCTATCTAAGGCCTACTTATGCCTAAGTAAGGCATATCAAACCATATCTAAGGCCTAAGTAAAGCCTGTGTAAAGCCTACGAAAGCCTGACTAAGGCCTAAGTAAAGCCTGACAAAGCCTATGTAAGGCATAGGTAAGGACCAGCGAGGCCTGGTTAAGGCTTAAGCACGACATAGGTAGGGCATAGCAAAGCATGACCTAGGCCTAAGTTAGGCCTTGCAAAGCCTTTTTAAGTCCTAGCTAAGGGCTATGTAATACAAAGCTAAGGCCTTGCAAAGCCTGACTATGGTCTAAGCATGGCCTAGGAAAGCCTGGCTAAGGCATAAGTAAAGCATAGGTAAGGCCTAACCAAGCCTGACTAAGGCCTACGTAGGGCATATAGCAAAGCCTGATTAAGACCTAAGTAAAGTCTATCAAAACCTATGTAAGGCATAGGTAAGGCATTTGCAAGGTCTAGCTAAGCATGACTAAAACCTAAGTAAAGCCTAGTACAGCTTAGCTAAGGAATACGTAAGGCATATGTAGTGTCTAGCAAAGGCTAAATAAGACCTAGGTATGGCTTAGCAAAGCCTAGCTATGGCCTATGTCAGGAATAGGTAAAGCCTAGAAAAAGCTGAGTAAGGCATAAATAAGTCCTAGTACAGCCTACGTAAGGCCTATCTACGGCCTATATAAGCCATAAGTATTCCCTATCGAAGCCTGGCTAATGCCTAAATAAGGCCTGGGAAAGCTTAGCTAAGTCCTAGCTGACGCCTAAGTATATGATAGGCAAGACCTAGTAAAGCCTGAGTAATAAGTAGTAATCCACACTAAGACCTATTAAAGCTTATGTACGGCATATTTAAGATATAGGTAAGGCCTAGTAAAGCCTATACAAGGCATATGGTAAGGCCTAGCAAGGCCTGACAAGCCCGTCACGGGCATACTTGTGTACATTTGTATAAATGTCATAAATATAACCATGGTCCTAGGAATCAGATTTATCACTTATTTATTCCACTTTAGTATATCCTTGACATTTTTGTATCGTATTCAGCAAAATGTCAGTTGGGTTTGTTTCAAATCAGGGCAGATGCCCCGTGACGGTCTTGAGCCAGCCAAGCTTGAATGGCGTACCAAGTACAGAATTTTCAGCAGATGAAGCAAGATTACTCTTGGAAATCTATCAAGTAAACATCTACAGTGATACTAGACATACGATAAGGCATACATTTAAATAACAACATACTTTTAATTTTGACCATTCAGAACCACCCAAAGTTACGTTTTTCTGAACATATCGGGAAGCGCTACCAAACAATAGTACACCGCGAAGATAGAGCTGTCGTATCAGCGGACGTATGAGAAAGCCTATCTATCGTTTTACGGGAGCAGATTTTAAAACCAGGCCTAGTTCCTTTGTAAATATATCAAATATTGCAATTGAACAGAATCTGCTAGTGTTTGATTTTAAATGTTGGCCCGTCAAGTGGTCAAGGAATAACATTATCCAATTTGAACTAATGGACATTTAGTTATACATCTGAATTCGCTCATTTGAAATCTATAGTTTAGGCCCAAATATAGGACGCCATCTTTTATGTATGTCCGAGAGAGCGTACATCGTTCGACCGTGTGGAAATTTGGGCGATAACGCTAGGAACGATATACGAGCTTGGGTAGTTAGGCAGGCCTGTTCTAGGCCATCATATTTCAGGGACGTAAAACCAATTTCTGCTGAAACGGCATAGGCCTAGGCTATTATGGGCTATAGATATATACACCTGTGCAAAAGTTAAGCACCACCCTATTTTTACGCACACGCGAGGGTATATTCATGTGCCATGAAGAAAGCAATAGCATAAACATTTATGTACCCATCCATCTTAGTGCAAGAGGTAATAATGCAACTAGAGGAATGCTGATTATGATGGTGGGGAAACACTGTATGTTTTTGTTTGAACTTGAAAACGAGGCCTGAATATGGTTACGTGGACACAACTGACAACTATTGCCCTACAGTTGACACACGTGGCTAGATTGTCATTAATGGTGTTTGAAAACGAAGTTTAACATCTGTGCACGAGTTTGAGACTGTCATTATTAATACCGGGTATATCCACCTTGTGCCTGGATGACGGCCTGGACACGACGTCTCATGCTGGTCACCAACCGACTGATACGCCATTGTGGTATTCGTTGCCATTCAAGATGGAGTGCGTCTGTTAATTCCTGTAGGTTCTGCACAGGAGGATCCCTCCTTCTCACCATGTTTCCCAGAATGTCCCAGATATGCTCAATAGGGTTCATGTCAGGGCTCCTTGCTGGCCATGGTAGGGTTTCGATGGCATTCTGGCGGAGGTATTCATGCACAGCTCTAGCACGATGTGGTCGGGCGTTGTCATCCATGAATATAGGGTGGGTTCCAGGTGCATGATTTACAAAATGAGGGACCACAACTCTATCCAGTATGGAATCTTGATATATTTGTCCATTTAGTGTTCCAGGTACAGTCAACAGATCCAGCTTACAATCAAATGAGATGCACCCCCATATCATAACGGAACCTCCACCAAATGGAACTTCTTCCATGATGTTACGTTGGTCGTACGCCGTGCGTCTGGACCTCCATACACGAGTTCGACCATCTGTGGCATGAAGCAGGAACCGACTTTCATCGGACCAGTGTACCCGTCTCCAGGATCTCATGTTCCAGTGTCTTCTTTCGTTGCACCACCTCAGACGCTCCTCTTTGTGGTGTGCAGTGAGGAGAGGACGTCTGACAGGTCTCCTAGCTTTCATGCCAGCAGCATACAGTCTCCTTTTGACGGTAGACATTGACACTCTATTGCGCGTTTCCCATTGCTGGCTGAGCACTCTGCTGTTGGTGAATGGAGATCTCCTAACAAGGCGTACTAGGGCTCGATCATCACGGGCAGTAGTCTTCTTCGGTCTTCCAGATCTAGGCCTGCCCTTCACCTCGTTAGTGTGCCCATGTTTTGCAATCAAACGACTGGTTACAGTATGGTTAATGTTCAGCTGTCTGCCGATCTCTCTGCATGACATACCAGTGGTATGCATGCCTATGATTTGCCATTTCACACGGTCACTTAACCTTCGTCTTGCCATAGCGGTTCACAATCAAGAGCTAATTCTCTCTGTACAAATAAACCACGGTCATGAACACAAAATTCCTAATCTTGTCGCCTAAATCTGTATGTAATGTTCTACACCTCAAACTGGACTTTTACATAACTGAACACGTGTGCTGTTTCCCGCCACGCACGGACATCATGCGGCGTGACGTCATGCATGCATGTGCATTTCGTACTTGGAATTATGTCAGCTAACGCGGGGACAAAAAGTATGGCAGCCTAGTTGTACCATCATGTTTCTACGTTCTATTGTTTTTGCTGGTGCTTAACTTTTGCACAGGTGTATATATTTTTAATTTACTTACATCATCAACAGTTTTCTCCTCCATCTTGATTGTTAAATTCAGCGCGAAGAGGAAGAACCAAAACGAGGCAATACTCACGTGACAATTTGGGAAAAAGGAAAAAAAAAGAAACTCGGGAGTATTCACCTAGGTGAAAACCTTTCCACCTAGGTGGAAACGTTTTCACCTAGGTGAAAACTAAAAAAAGAAACTCGGGAGTATTCAACTAGGTGAAAACGTTTCCACCTAGGTGGAAAGGTTTTCACCTAGGTGAAAACTAAAAAATGAAACTCGGGAGTATTCACCTAGGTGAAAACTGAAAATTGAAACCTTACTGCCAAAAAAACAACCTATAACGAAAAAAATTAAGTTAAAAACTAAAAGTTTTATCATGTCGTCTATGGGCCACCGTACCTAACACATACATGGATAGGAATATAAAATGTTGCGAGAGGAAAGTGCCTCGCGCGGGCCTCTGTCAAAAGAAAAATGCCTCCAACGCCGAAGCGGAGGAGGAGAGCGGTAAAAATGGCCGCCCTCCTATCTTACAAAGTTGAAAAAGAGTATTATACGTTTTTATCCTAATGTAGTCATTTTAATGTTGGTGTATACGTAAAAATGGGGTAGTTGATCCGTATGGGATTCAGCACCGTCATCTTGTGTAAGTTAAAGATCTATTTTAGTTCGCACCATTCTGAATTTTTGCGGGCCTTATGTGGGCCTAAACTACCGTTTATGTTTTGGGTACAAACACATATTTTTAGGCCACAAGTGGCGTAGTAGCACCAATTGTCTTTAACGCATACGTCTCCTGGCGAGGATGCTCGGTACCGTTGCCGATACCCAACGGAGCATCTCTCCTCAGACCGACAGCGTGCAACATGATGTCTGGTGGTAGCTTCAGAGTCGCAGAGCGATCCCTCCATGTACCGCATCACAACAACAAATAACAACACATGGACAAATCACTTTGACAGAAGCATGTTTAGAAAGCGGTTTTTAGCTTACTTACTGTGTGGAGAGAGAAACGTATTTCCATCTATGGTGGCTTTCCCATAGGGCGTGGTGAGCTCTAGGGCTTCACCCAGTCACCGTTAGGAGTTAGATGGTGATCCGTGTCTCTATCTGTCACCTGATGTTTAGAGTATGAGATCCGTACCCTGGTGTTACCGTTTATCTGCTTTAGATTTGGAGAAAGTTGCCCAAAGAACACTGCTAATCAATAATATCGCATTATTTATATTTTCGCAGTAGTTCCTACTTTGGCATAGAAGGCTTGCTTAATAGGTATCCGAAGATACACGGGATATGTGTGTGATCGACAAATTGATTCTGGCCGGCAAGAAACCTGCTGTAGTTTCTTGAGACGGTCCCAACCATTCTGACGGTGTGAAGTCAGATAATTATTTCGGTACTCAAAGGCAGTTACTCTTTACTTCAATTTAGGAGGCCTTAACATGAATGGCCAACTATGAAAATCACTAGTATACCGTTTATACAACGGTCTTATTGACCGTGAAGAAGAGTTTTTAATAGCAATCTTCCATTTTGTAGAGTAATCGCTCTTGTCTAGCTCAAAAACCTCATCTTATCGAGCTATCGTAGTTCTAGGTTTAGCGGCCGCATGTCATGTTCTCCGGAGAGAGCATGAGCAGCGGTCTTCACGTAAAATTGGTGCCGTTGGGAGAAAACATGGCGATGCATTTGTTGTTGATGTATAGTGTAACCTAAATGTACTGCGGTCCAAATATTTCTCTAGTTTTTACTTCTAACTAATATTATGGGTAGAATGCCTAATTACAATTATACATTTATTGAAGTATACGGCCAACTTAGCCTACGCTGCCGTTTAATTGCTGACACGTTTACAATGCATAACATTATGTACAATATCATACTAAAGCGGAGGTCGCATATGACCTTACAATGCCACTTAATGCGGTACTATTTTTTTATATTAATAACGGTATAACATAACTATGATATGTTCCTATGTGGTGCACATATTAGTCATCAGTGCAATTTAAACGTCACATGTAATCTTTACACCATCTGCTTACGGTGTGAGTTGATGCACGGTGTAGCTGCTGCCTGGAGAATTACTGCAGGATGCTGACCGGTATGTTTCATACTCAAGAACAGTGAAGAATATGGCCGTTACTGGTGGTCAACAGATTGCCATACATAGCACATAATGAAAGGTTCACCGTATTACCGTTATGCTGTTTGCGCTTTAAGAGTGACGGATGCCTCCATTGTGTAGAGACGGTAAGTACATATTGGTAGATTATTTTCTCGGCACAAGACGATCCACGCCGCTTAGCTCTTGCGGCGCATAAAGCAACGTCCTTTTCTGGACTACGGTCAAAATATGAATTCAGTGACGCTGGATGCGTCCATTGATTATTACCACCGTTTCTGTCGTGGTACGGCAAGTCTGGCGAGACATTTAAGAACACCACCGTTCTTACATGCTGATTTGGTTGGGAATAGTCGAAATTGTCTTACACCGCAATGAAGGCACCACTGGTGACGGTGTAGAGAATAAAGAGCCTTCTTTTAATTTAGAATTTTACCCCTGTTGATCTACCAGGAGCGTCCAAAAACCTAGTGCGGTGCGGAGCACGGTTGTCCTGATTGTAATAAGCTGCGTTGGTGTAGATTGCAGAACGCGAGCTATATGCAGTAGGCAGATAAGGAACGAGTTCCCAATCGGACCGAAGCCGCCTCCCTTCTAACTGAGTCCGTGTTGATTGATTTGGATGGCATATAGTTCGGGTCCCCGTTAAACAGGTCCCATTCATGCCAAGACTATGCTGCCCTGCAGGCATAAGTGAAGGCTGTACGTGGCTCTGAGAATGGCCGTTTTAACCCTGAAAAGGGCTGGATGCTGTACAAAGTACTCGCATTGTTGTTGTTGTTGTTGTTGTTGTTGTTGTTGTTGTTGTTGTTGTGACGCACGTTTCTGTTGTTGGTGTTGGCCCGACTGGGGACACCCTTGGTGGTGACCGATGGTGACAGATGTTACTTGATATCTCAGTGGCTCTGAAAAGGGCCGTAAACAGATTATATAGCCCTAAAAAGGGCTGTTGGTTAAATTTGGTTTGAGTACCTGCTTTGCGTGATTTTGGCGTTTCTTTGCTGTTGTTTTATCTCGTCAATAGCGACACCTGATGGTCACAGATGGTAGGACGCAGCCTTAGGTAACTGCTGCTGTTGGTGACGTCTGTCAATAGGCCCAGAAAGCTTGGCGGGCTGTCTGGACCATCCCCACCGCTCATAGCATGACAGGCCAATTTCGTCTGGATAATCTGGGCGAGCGTGCCCAGTGCGCCATGCCGTTAGTTCACTCCTGCAGCCAAGCCAGAGGTTATGCACACACTGGAAGCAGAAGATATACTCCCAGGCACCACATGCCAAGGACGACAGTCTTCAAAACACCGCTGACCGTAAGCGGAGCAGACTATGCAGCAGTTGTGCAGAGTAGAGCTGACGAACTGGAATGCTCTCCTAAGAGACGACGAGGTAGCGCATCCGACTTCGCCTGGACCTCACGTCACACTGTTAGCTCGCCACTGTAGTTGATCCAGGAGTTATTGACTGCTGGTACAGTGGCTATACGGCTGGGCACCATATGCCCAAGACGACATACATTAGCAGAACATCGCTCACCTTTCAGCACCCCAACCGAGCACCTGTTGTGTCATTAGTAGAGCTGTAGACCGGGCATGCTCCCCAGAGAGATGACGAGCTAGTGTGTCCGACTTTAACCAGACTGTACGCCAAGCTGTTAGCTCACCGGCAGCACCACACTATTCTGATGCCACAATAACTTGGCACATGGTCTATGGGATCTGCACATAGTCCCGCATGGCCCCCGCCCATTCACCACGACCAGATAGCTTGTACGTTGCGCTGGACTAACTGAGTCTGACTGTGAGAGCACTTTTTATACTCGGTGAGAGGCTGCGCCAGCGGGCTCAGCCAATCAGAGTGATTTTTATGTATGAGGCGAGGTAGCTAGAGCAATCTTGCCTGGCTCTCACCTGATCAAGTATGTGTGCTAGCGATGGCTATGCTTTAGCTGGAGCTCTCAATAGTCCGTTTTAACTTTACCGTTTCTTTGCCAGATCTGAACCGATTTCATTTTTGTTCAGAGTTTTGAATTCTGCATTCAATTCTGGTAATGATACAAACCAAAATCATGGAGAAATACCCCATATTACGGAATCGCCATAATATGAGGAACTATATACATAAGTTGCCAGTCTCCATAGTCTAGCGCGTCAATGTTTGTTTAGCTATCATGGCTGCGCATGCGCATAGGGGGCCAACTCACGGACTCCTTCCAATTGGCTTATATATGCGTGGGCCTTATGTAGCTAGTGGAGGGGTGAGCATGGAGTATCCCCTACCAGGCCGTTCCATACCCAGCCGAACAGGGCCGGTACTGTAGCTCGCAGGGTATGCGCTGGTCCGCCATGACGTTTCGTTCCATCGTACCGCATGTGCACGATGTGCAGGAGGGCTGGTTAGCTGCAGATCTTGGGTTGCAGATCCCATATTGCATCTCTCCGGAAGGTACAAAGACACGCCTCTAGAGCCGGTGGAACACTGATGTTCCAGTTGGGCCATGCGACCATTGCCACCGAAATTAAACCACATGGTGTTGTCCCAACTATTTGTGTCACTGGTATGCCTGTCCATTCTAATTTAGAGCAATGGATAAGGTGTTAATTAAACAGTTATACACTTAGTAATACTATACAAACAGTTCTATGCGTTTGACAGTAAGTCCGCATAGTAATACACAACATAGAGCCATCCGGTGTCCCTGCCACGTAGTTTTGCCGGAGGTATCACACAGATCATTGAATATAAACTAGTATACCCCTAGCACACACACACGCACGCACACGCACACGCACACACACACACACACACACACACACACACACACACACACACACACAAAGAAAACATTGTTGTTGCGAGAGGTACGTGCCTCGCACAGGCCTCCATCACAGGAAAATGCCTTCAACACCGAAGTGGAGGAAAAGAGTTGGCAAAAAGGGCCACTCTTTTGTTCAACAGAAAATGCTAAGTGCTGAAAATCCTAGTGAAGCCATAATTAATGTGATGCACACTGGTTTACGTGAAGATGGGATGAACGATTTCCGAAGAATTCCCAGATCACAATCTTATGTAGTTCCAAATTTACTGCATGAGTAGTTGCCACTTTATTTATGCGGGCCTTCTGCTACATCCTAACCTACCAATTGGTTGTTAGTAAAGAAACCAAGCGTTGGCCACAAGTGGCAGGGCTTACTACCTAACTTTAGATACGTTTATCCGTTGGGCGCAGATGCTCAGCTTCCCTTAGGTTGCCCCGCATAGCATCTACCTCCAAGGATAGCATGCATGCATGTTTTGGAACAAAGCTCCCGAATCAATTAACGATCCAGTTATCCAGCCCCACAACCACATATCACATCACCAGACAAGTTTCACAGTTCACATAAGCAAATTGAAATACTGACATGTCATTATGGTGAGGATGGAGAGACAGAGATCTGCCGCTAACGTCCTTCCCGTCAGGGTGTGGTGGGCTCTAAGCCTCACCCAGACACTACTACGAGTTGGGTGGAGATCCGCATCTCGTCCATCACCACGTGCTACGGAGCTAATATTTGACCTGTCGTTAGGGTTATTTTCCATGGTGCCCAGAGATGCACTGCAGGCCGGTACTACAACATATCAATTGATAGTATTATTATTTCACAGTGCTTCCTACTTTGGCAGGGGTCTCTAGATAATAAGTATCCGAAGACACGGGGGGGGGGGGGGGGGGGGGTATCGTGTGTGTAAATTGACACTTTAACTATCACCGCTCGGAAACCTCCAATAGTTTCCCAGGGTCGGATCCGGTCAATGTGTCGATTGGGAATCCAGACAATTAATAAGCCATACAGTTGGTGGATCGTGGGAAGAGACAATCACTCAATAAATATATGTGTCCCTATAGGTAACTGGCCAATTTTACACAACCTTGCTGGTGCATGGGGCTACATTACCACAACATCCAGAAAAGAGGCGTACACTATGCGTCTCTAATGGAGAAATTGTCCCTAACCACGTTAAACCTATCCTATCGAGCTGAATAGCCAGGTGTAGTCGGTAACATGTCAGGCTCAAACATTTAGAGCATGATCAGCGACCTCAGTGTAAAATTGATGCTGGCAGGATCGTGATGCTGATATATATGTTGCTGTATAGTATTTCCTAGCATACTGCAGCCTAGAGTTTTTATAAATAAACAAAACATATTAACTAGATGGCTACTTGCCATATACACAACTAACCAATACACAATCTAACGATTATGATGATTATGAAGTATCACAGGTCATTGGACCCCACGGTGCGGCTAGTTGAAAGCACCCACATTAAACAAGGATAATATTCACAGTAACAGAAATTATAAAGATACGGTCATAAGACCGGTAAGGTACCTATTAGTCATCAGTATCATTATACGGAAATAATAATTAATGGTTCAATAGCATAGCTACTTGAGTACCTATTGGTCATCAGTCCAGAACAAGTTCACAAGTTACTGAAATTGAGGCGCTAACATATAAGTAGTGCAAGATTGCACGATTTCTAAGGCTGGAAAGATTTCCGCAGGAAGACATCCGCAGGCAGGTATCCACAGGCAGGTCTCAGCAAGCTGACTTCTCCAGGCAGGTTGGATATGGCACACTCTCAGGACAGGTAACGGAACAGTTCAGAAGATGTCCATAAGATAGTCTCTTAGCTGCTACATAGTTTAAGCAGTAGTTTAATTTAAACAGTAGCCATAAAGTTTTCCGTCCGGCAATGGTAGTATGAAAGTTTGGAGTTGCCCACTAACAGAGAGGGCTAATATATTATTATGCATGTACGATAACTGGCACACGGTGCGGAGTATGTCACATAGCTCTTGTGGCACACCGGGCAAAGTTCACCCAGACTGGTCGAAAAGTTTATTAATCACACACAACATGCAGTGCGGAAGTTAAAGTCCCTTTTCAGCATGGTTGGCAGATCCAGCGAGTCATCCACCAAGAATCACCATCCGCTCTACATTCCGTAGAATTACATCTGGGTCCGCACAGACCCCCGGATGGCCGTCGGGGGTGTACAAAAACTGTGGAAGCCGACGACTCGTTACCACCATGGATGAGCTGAAATCCGAATGGCACCGGATGATGTTGGTATCACCGTAGGTTAGCAGTTGCACACGTCTATCCCGATGGTCCAGTCGTCCGGCGCGGGCCGGCTTCCACGCCGGTGATGCTCCTGATTCTCGATTTTTCACCCCTTTTACACTACTCATGACGTCAGAGCCAGGCGCCTCCGCCAATCAGCGGCCGAGCAGTAGCCAATCAGCGTGCAGCCAGAAGTGGTCATACATACACGCGATTACAACGTCAAGAGAAATATTTAGAAAATAATTTTTCGGGATTTTCGATGATAACTCAGCCATTTCTGGGTCGATTTTAATAATTTAAACGGTTCTGAAATCCTCGTTTTATTTTGGTCTTGATCAGTACCAAGAACAACGAGAACGATATAGTTAAAGTTATTTACGCGTATCCACTCGGTACATTATAAGCATACACTCGCTTCCAATTCCGAGACGTGTTGTCAGGGAAGCTCTGACACGTGTGCATGCGCACCATGCGGTTTAACGGACTTAGCCATTTTGAACGAAAATCTCCCTCATAGGGCTTTTATATGTGTACTATCCTACCCCGGGGGCGGGCATGGAGCGAATCCGGAATGGCCGTTCCATACCCAGCTCAGCTGGGACGGCCGGTACCCATCCGGTCAGTCTGTGCTACACCACCCCCTCCTAGTTTGACACCCGTGACAAACAATCAACGCATCGTGGATCGAATGCATGGGAGCACGCTAGGCGGGAATTATAGACTTCCAGAGTAGGCACGTAGCCAAGAGTGACACGAGAGACGCGTGTTTATAAGAAAGAGCAAATAGGGTGCGAAAGGGTTTGGGAGGGAGGCATACTTTTAGTTTTGATTTTTGACCTGGAATTATTTTTCCAGGTCTTTTCTTTTTTTGTTTTGTTTTTTACATGGTGCGTGCATACTTTTATTTGGTTCCATGATTAACCTAAACAATAGCTCGAATGGATGTTCTCTCGGAAGTAAATCTCCGCAGAGAACACCCAAGCTCTAACGTACCATAATTACACAGATATACAATGTATAATATATTATGATATATGATCACAGTATATCACAGATGAACAAGTAAATTACATGTGCACCCCGGGTAAATAAAGGGATGCACATACAGATATGTATATTGATTAAAATGCGGCCTGTTATTGTGGATCTGTACGGGTAGCTTCCGCTAACCCACAATCCATCCCGTCGTTCTGACACGGGAAGAAAAATAACAAGAAAAATAGTAATAATAATAAATGAAAAAGGCTAGTTTATCAGGCACCCCCAGCGTAGCTGAGAATGTATGATGGTAATAGGACATATTTGCTATGGTGCGTTGTGTACTTACGGCGCACATGACATGTTTACTATGCAGGGACAGCAGCGATTTTTTATGTGAGACACAGCTACGCAAGAATTTTGCGCAGCTGTGTAAGATGACCGTAGTCAGTCAAGGGACGAGGTTTCAATTTTAAAAACATATATAATAATAAGAAAAGTATTTAAAAAATAAACATAATAATAATGTTCTGCTTTCCGCACACCTATTTATAAATCCTGCTGCAACCTCAGCAACAGTGTCCGCAAACATCCGCTGCAAAGTTTCGCCAGCGAGTCTGGGTACCCCAACTCAAATGGGACGGATGTGGCGGATGGTCCTCCGCTGCCGAAATGTCATTACTAATAATGCCCAGGTTGGGTATACTGAAACTGGAGGAAGGTATGGATGTGTCCATTGAAGCGCTGGTGGTGGCGGAGATAATGATGGGTTAAGTGCGAACTAGTGGTGGCATGGAAACTGCTGACATCACTGTTGTCTGTCGTGGAGGTGGTGGTTATGGTGCAGGCTGCAGGTAGGCTGAGTGTGGTGAAACTGATTAGCGGTTGGTGTGTGGTGGCGAATGATGATGCTGTGCTGGCAGATAGCTTGCAGATTTTGGTCGCCTTAAGTAACTTGCTGGTGATCGTCCTCGGAACTGCACAGATTTCTGGATGCGTGATCCTCTTCTTTCCAGCATAGGGACAATCTGGCGTACTCACCTTGTGAACTGCAGGATCTGTAAGAGTACTGTTGCACGTATGTGTGGATGTGCTGCTCTGTGATGCGGTGATGATGGTGACTGCTTCCGTAAGGTGGATCTCCTCATCTATTATTAAACTGCACGGGGATATAGGTCCATCGGAAATGTCCTATACCCCTTGTTCGGATACGGTCACTGGTGTAGAAATTACAACTGATATTGGCTGGCCGATTTTTGATGCTGATGCTGCGGTGATGCGTGATGTGGACGGTGGTGTTATTGCGGGTGCTGCGGGAGTGGAAACTGCAGACGATGTAGGTACCAATACTGCAGGTGCTGCCGGTGTCGTTCGTGCTAGTGCTGCTGTCGTGGTGGTGACTGGTGCTACGTGATGACTGGGTGCTGGCTGTGTGGCGGAGACTGGTGCGTTGGTCTTATGTAATGCGGAAAGGCAGGTTGTCGCCGTTTGGTACGTTGAGTTTTAGCCATCCTCTCCATTGGAATACATTAATTGGAAGTCTAGTTTCAAAGCGGCTAGCTAGAACTTCTATGTCCTCACTTTGTTTACCAGGCTGTAAGGTTACCACTAACACATGATGCTTTTCCATTAATGCATGTGTCACTCCGTAACGAGTAGCTGTATATAGGTATTTGCAGTCCGAGCAAAATGCGCGTTGGAAAAGATGATCACGATTGACATGAAGAGTCAAGTCCGAATTGTGGGAGAACACATGCTTACACGGCTGTCCGTTATGCTGGAAAGCTGTACACGGATACTTCTTCCCAGAATGAGCTGATGCCGAATCCTCTGAGCTGTCGGATAGGGTGAGATCTTCCGCAAGTGACATTTTATTTTCGCATGATAATGAATGCGCGGAACCGCCTAACCTACTCTAATTGTCTGACCTCTTCATAACTTTCCTGGCCAAATATAATAATAGTAATAAAATAAGAAATTAAAACAGCAGAATTTGGTTTGCGACACGAAAGTAGCCTAATGCTTGTTCTTCCCTTGTGTCACGTTTTGACGGGAAGGCGCAGTTTCAGCGTGCGCTCTCATCTCTTTTATATGTTTTGGTGACATCCCAGGAAGTGGGGGGGGGGGGGGGTGACCACATCCAAAAGTTTTAGGGTGAGTCGGTCACGCCCTATATGGAAAGTTTTGGCTTTAATGTTCCTGGAGTCCGATGATGTATTCCTTCCATGTGAAGGAAGTACATATAAATATAACAATGGAGGATAGTCGCTTTCGTCTCCACTCAAAGTAAAAACAAGTCTCCGGTCAACGCTAAAATCCGGAACTACTTATTCCCGTGGAAGCTCACCTTTTAATTAGTGTGATGCAGTTTTTCAGATTGGATGCTTATAAACTCGCCTGTACAGATTTCAGGCTGGAATGCCCGATGGGGTGTGCGAGAGCGTGATGACGTCAGTGGCTATTGCCCTGACTCACCCCCTCTCGCCACTTCCATCCCGCCATGGTAGATGCGCGTTTGGGCGGTTCTTTTGTTTATATCCTTTTGATCCAATTTACTGGAAATAGAAGTGAAGATCATGTGGTTTCTTATTGCGAAAGCACGTGGTTGATCGGAATCAAAATTAAGACAATATAGCTGTCTGTAATTATTGTCTGGTTTAAACACAGGGAGCTGTCCTACAGAAATTAAGTGTACTAATTCCGCGAGGCTGGACTGTGTTTCCCGGGTGGGTGAACTGCCAAGCATCCTCCTCTTATGGGTAGGACAAGTCTCACTCTCACCTAGACCAAACTCAATTCATTACAATACAGCTCGTGTGCCTCAGTTTAACAATTACAATTCCGTCGTATGTGAATTGTGAATAGTCAACCTGAATGTCTATGTTTCTGTCATGTTGATGAATTTCATTGATACGCGTGGCAACTTATCTATGGATGATTCTTGTGCTGTCGTGAAGTGTGACATTTTTATTACCACTTGGGGTGGGGGTGTCAACTTTATCGGACGTGATGTGTTCGCTCTGTAATAGCTGAGCCCGGTGGCGGGACAGAGTTACTTTAGAGCGTGGATGACCAAGAAGGGTGCTGTCGTAACTTGAATCAATCCAGTATCGAATTCACTTTCGGTAGCAAAATCCTACTCGTGATGGACGACAGACTGCGGGCATCTTGCTCTCTTAATAATATTGACTGTTATTACGTGTGAATGACGTGTAATATTTTAGCTGTTTCCGTACGACGATTCTGGTATGTGGGGGGGGGGGGGGGGAGGGGGGGGAGGAGGAGTAGGGAAATACCATGTAGCACGTACTGTAGATGGCTGCGGTGTTGCTCCTCCTTTCCGTATGATCAGTGTTCCGTAAACCGGATAAGGTGGTTGCGGAAAATGTTGTCTTGTGTTGATGGTGATAGTGATCTGTTGTAGGGAAGTCGGGGTTGCGGTGTGATGCTGGCGTAATGCTGATTGGGCATATCCAGGTTTCCAGGCTGGTGAATGCCGAGTCTGTTGCGGTTGCGGAAAAGTCAGGTCTATGGAAAGTGATGAACTTTCCGTATCTGTGCGGGAGGGATTGTTGCGGAAAAAGGTGTCTAACTCTTTCAATTAAAAATGCTAGGTGAATGCTACACTTGTTGTTGCTGATGTTGAATGTCCGAGTTACACCATTAAATCTAGGTATGTATGCAATGTTCGCGCAACAGTGAATTGACGTATCCAGCCTTGCGGGCAAGTGTGTTCTGGTTGCTGTGGTGCGGGATGCCACCTCCTCTATAACAGCAGACTCTCTCATATCTGAAGTGTGATGATCTACAGACGACGAGTGGAGTGTGAAATGGAGAGGATGAATGATGTCCGAAATTGGTGCATAGACTAGAGATGCGCGTTGGAGATCGGGTGGTGGTGGTGCTTTCAGGCAGGCTCACCTTGGGATGGAGATGGTTGCGTGATTTGGGGATCTGGAGCGGTACACCGAGTTGTGCGGTTTTTCTGTTCTTCAAAACAAGCCAAGGCCCCATCCGGCCTCTTCACTTCCATGCTATTTATTACATGTTTCACCCCCAAGAAGCATGGCCCGGGGCAGCCTCAGCTTCCGCTTGTGGTAACTCTATAATGGGTGTAATAGCATGAAGTTGGTGGGAATGGGAAGAGATCGGCGGAACAACTTTTCTGTCCTTCCCCTTAGACAAAACAAACGAGAAAGTCCTCAGATACGACTTCCCAGATCGTGTAAACCCACACTGAGGAGGGAGAGGGCGAGTACGTATCTCGTCATCGTCCTCAGCATTAGTTGATCGTTCACCAGATTCCTGGCTTAGTAGGAGAGAGGTTGAACTGGCACCTCGGTGCTCTGGACTAACGTCGGGAATACTTGTTTCCATAGAGACATCTGTCTGGGTACCTGTGTCACGTGGAACTTCCAGCCCGAGCTCTGGCACTGGGCCATCACTGACACAAGGTTTAAGTCGATCGAAGTGGATGACTGAGGTCAGGCCATCCGAGGCGCAGATATGTAGGTCACATCCGACTTCTTACCTACTACCACATAGGGGCCTTTCCACCGGTAACTCAGTTTACATGGCACGTTTGCAGAACATCGCAAATCGTGAACCCAAACCATTTCCCCCGCCTCATACGTTCTTTAGTAAGTATCTTCGCGAGAGTTCGATTGAATCCCTCCACCATCACTTTACACCCTTTGGCCTTACCGGAATTTTCAGTTGTGACCGCCACATGGACCACTTAGTAGTCAACCAGGATGCAGCCTAGGCTAGGTGCCTTTCCCGTACATGCATATTACATTGAGGACCATGACCTGAGGAGCCCGGAGATCAGCCGACTCACAAGAAACATGATTGAGGAACATGGTCAAGGGAACACTAGTCTAACATGCGATCGAGAACCATGCCTATAAAAACATGACTGAAGAACATAGTCCTAGATCCCCTCATGTGATGTCCCTCTCACGCATATACCCTCCCGCTTCCCAAAGAATCACTTTTCATGATCTCTGATCATGGGAGGCATGGCTCGCAATATGAATGCTTGCCATGGCCTGACTGTACATTGAGCCATGTTGACCACTCATAACCAAGAATGGGTTAATAAATTGACATGATCAAGACGACTGGTCGGTGACCCAGTCGATAGTGATCACCATCTGAGGGGCAACCAACGGTCTGATCCGTATCTATCTGACAACAGTATACGAACTTTGACCATTTTCCCTGGCCTTGCCTGCAGGGCCCCTCTAGCAGACCCAATCATAAATCTGCAGAGTCTAGTTTGCCCTGGGTGATGTTTGTTGCCTCCTACCACGCATGCTCACTTACTGAGATCGGATGAACCAACACCTCAGCAACCCGAACATTGCGCCGACTAGACGGTACCACAGTAGGATGTTAATTCATCCTTCATTAGACACAGAGGCCTTTAGTATCTCCTCTGCACTATAGCTGTGATTTATCGCGCCCCCGGACTCTGACGAGCCCACGGCCACCTGTTGACGGGACCGCTTTGAGGAGCTTATCCCTCTCTGGTTCCGTCGCTGTGGAGGTGATATGGAGCCATCCTTGTTTTGATGATGTGAAACAATTTGCAGAGCATGTAGATCAGCGAGCTCTCAAAATTACTCGCTTGATTGGAGAGCAGCTCATATGGCATTCCAAACCGGCAGAACACATTGCTTGCCAAGACCTCCGCTACTGTGGATGCCTCCTGGTCCGGCAAAGCAAATGCTTCTACCCACTTCGTAAAATAATCTTGCAATACGAGGATGTTACTTGTTTCCTTCATCCATCGTATTCAAGGGTCTGAGCACATCAATAGTCACTCGCTCCCACAGTGCACAAACGATCTTAATTTGAAGAGGTGCGGAATGGTGCTGGCCAACAGTGCGTCTTTGACATGGGACGCATTTGGTGACCCATGCCTTCACACTATCGCGAATCCTGATCCAGTGGAATCTCTGCTTTATCTGTGTTAATGTCCACTCAATGGCCAGGTGACCAGCGTTATCGTGTAGTTGTTGTAATATTGTTTTACAATAACGCTCCGGAATCACAATGCGGTTGTTGATGCAGAGAACGCACTTATGAATGTGACATTTATCGAATCGCTGGTAGTAGTATGTTGCCATTGCGGATAATGGAGTAACAGATTCCTTGGGAGGACGTACCCCCTCCTGGATCCACGTGTATATATGCCATGTTTGCGTATCTGTTGCTTGTTCGTGAGCGTCTGTCTCCATGTTCCAGCCTTTGCACTGCAATTCGGGGAACACCAGAGATGGCTGTGTAGTTTGTGTCATGGTGGTGGCCACTGCCGGTTCATCCTCGAGCTCGATTCTGTTCAAGACATTGGCATTTCCATACAGTTTGCCGGATCTATGAATGATGTTGAAGTTGTAGGCCTGCAGGGATTCCTGCCACCTTGCTACCTGGCCCTCCGAATTTTTTAGGTTTCTGAGCCAGCATTGTGAGACATGGTCTGTACAGAGGGTAAATGGGCGCCCATACAGAAAGTGTTTGTAATACTTGACGAAGTGTACCGCCGCAAGTAATTCTCGCTTAGTGGTCACGTAATGTTTCTCTGTTTTATTATGAGTACGCGAACCATAACCCAGTACCTGCTCCATTCCATCTTCCGTGACCTGAGATAGAACTGCGCCAATGACGTAAGCCGACGCATCAGTGTCCAAGATGAAATCGAGGTTAGGGTTGGGATGAGCAAGAATTGGAGCGGTAGTCAAGAGTTCCTTCAGCGCCCTGAAGGAATCTTCACACTCACTCGTCCACTTGAATGGTCGATCCTTTTCAATGATCCTGTATAGGGGTGATGCAATCTCGCTAAACTGATGGATGTAATGGCGATAGTACTGGCAGAGGCCAAGGAAACTCCGAGTGTCCATGACAAATGTCTGTGTCTGCCACTCCGCCACTGCTTTTGTTTTTGATGGTTGAGTAGCCACTCCATCACCGGATATGACGTGTCCCAGGAACTCAATGCTCTGTCTGAAGAGATGACATTTCTTGGGCTTGAGCTTTAAGTTGGCCGTGCGGAAATGAGTTGACACGGTGTCCAGGTTGGATAAAGTTTGCTCAAACGAGGAACAAAAGACGATTACGTCGTCAATGTAACACAGACAGATTTCCCATTGCAGGGTAGTTAATACCTGCTCAATGGGACGCTCGAATGTTCCAGGAGCGTTGCTCAAGCCGTATGGCATCTTGCGGAACTGAAAAAGACCATCTCTGCAGACGAATGCAGTCTTCTCCATGCCGGTCTCATTCATGGCTACCCGCCAGCATCCACTAGCTAAATCAAGGGTACAAAACCACTTGGCTCTGGACTAGGAATCTAAGGGCTGATCTATCCGTGGTAACGGATACACGTCTTTGATGATAAGATCATTAAGGTGGTGGTAGTCTATATAAAATCACAAAGATCCATCCTGCTAGTACTATAGGACTGGCCCAGGGGGATGCAGATGGCTCTATTATGCCTGTCCGCAACATGTCGTTCACTTGTTGGTGTGCTTCCGCTTTCTTATGTATGGGAAGATGTTGTACCGGTTGATGAGTTTCTCCTAAATCCATGTCTCCGTGATATTTGTAAAGTAATTTCCGTATATGTAACTTTTGAGATTGCATCAATCCAACTATGGCACACAAATATAGGTCATGTAAGTGTTCCGGCAAATCATCGGAAGTTGTTGCTGGTGTAGATGCGGTAGGTGGTGTTTCCAGTGATATCACATCCACCACATGGCCACAATAGACTGCCGGTTCAAGAGTTAATGGTTCCGCTGTGCCATTGAATACATGATAAGGTATGTGATTCTTGTCGGTGGTGTCCACGAACATGTTGGTACTGGTGCATTGTGAGGCGATCATGTATTCAGGGTCGGGTTCCAGCATGGCTGTGTGAGTGTTGTTTCCTAACTGTCGTGCAGTGGCCCACAAGATTTTCTCCTGAAGTGTATGATGGCTTCGCTGGCACTGACGAAATCAGAATCAAGCAGGGCATCGTCCTGGATAGAGGCGATAATAACTCGCTGAATGAATTGCATCTCCTCTATCTGTATGACGAGGTTTACGGTACCAGCCACAGGAACATCAGCTCCCGTAGCTGTTTACAAAAATATGTTTGTAGGCTTAAGGGGTGGCTTCTTAAGAGGTGGAATGCTCTCAGACATGCGCTTGTTTAAAACTGTGATGGAAGTTCCAGTGTCCACAGTGGCACTGGTGGAAATACTGCTAAACAGGCAGCCACACTTATATATCACTTTATTGTGGACCTGCGGAAGAGTTTCCACTGATACCATTTGCAGAAGTGAGGACGGGGCGGTATCATTCTGTAAATAGTTGGCTTGTTTCCGGATGGCTTACCATGAGTGCGATTGGTGGCTGAGTGTGGAAAGGGCCAACCCGTCGTCGTTGCTGCTGTGAATGCTTAGGAGAGGACGGAGTTGGGAGTAGCAATGGTGGCGGCGTGGTTGCTGGTTCGGTGTATGCTGAATTGGTGTAAACAGCAGTGCGGATAGGATTTTCACGTTCGCGGGTGAGGGCTACCTGCGCGAGCCACCTTTGACAGTGCATCATGGGGTGTTTGGTTGAAGCGCAGAAGAAAAAGTGACGGCGTACTCGTTTTCTGTCCTTTGAGCGATCCTTCTTCTTGCAGACCCATGATGCTGAATGAGTGCTCTTTTCGGAATCACTACAGCTGCTGGTGGACATTGTAGGTGATGCTGTAAGGACTTGTGAATTGCATACCACCAAGGGACACCGGGTATTAAGTGCCTTCGTGGTGGGTCGTGATGCTTGTATAAACGTTGTTTCAGTGGAGGTGCTACAACCTACAACTGCCGTTTTACACAGCAAAGAAGGTTGAGTAGAAGCGGAATTTGCGGGGTCACATTTTCCGGAGAGGGAAGATGTCAGTGCTGCGGATGTGGTGTTCATCATTGGTACTGACATGGAGGAAGCTGGGTGCAAGTACATGTATGGTGTAGAGGAGAATTGAGTGTTAGTAGTGGCCGCCTGACGTTGTGGTTCAGAGGCCGCAGTTGAGCCGGGTTGTTTGAATGGGCACCAAAGTGACTCTGTAATCGGTGCCCTTGCTAGTTTGACAGATTCTCAGGCTGGGGGTGCATCGGTCAGCGGTCGGAGTTGTTGAGCGAGGTCGGTTAGGGCATCGATCCTTCCAGTGGCCTGGCTGACAACATCCAAAGCACATGTTTGGTGGCGATGCGGACACACTGGTGCTGGTCTGGTGGTAGATGTCGCTATGGTGGTGCCGAGTGTGGTTACGAGATTGGTGAGTGCGGAGATCTGGTTAGTAATCTCTTCTAACCTATCGTGCATGTTCTGACGATTGTTATTGTTGTGCTGGTTCCCGCATCCTGGGGCGTTGTTGTGGGCCCCCCCCCCCCCCCCCGCGATGGGATGGGTCACGACCCTTCCTATAGACGCATGATTTTGGCTGGTGTTTTTTCTTGTTGCCCGTGTTGTCGGATGCTGACGTAGTCATGGTTGCAGTGCTGGATTCAGTGTTGTTGGTGGCGACGTTTACATCATTAACTTCGTTTATAGGATGCAGTTGGCGGCGATTGTTTTTCTCCCACTCCAAGACGTTTTCGATATGAACCGCGGTGGCCATTAATTGTTGGAGGCTACCGTGCTCCATGAGGAACAATTTTTCCTTCAAGGCTGGTTCCCAGCTTATCGTGTCGACGAAAGTGTCGAGATGTAAGTGGGTGACACCCTCGAGATTTGTGCTGGAATAAGCATGCAGTGCGGAAGTTGTAGTCCACTTTTCAGCATGGTTGTCAGATCCGGCGAGTGCTCCACCAAGAATCACCATCAGCTCTACATTCTGTAGAATTACATCTGGGCCCGCATGGCCCTCCGATGGAAAGACTCCCCTAGAAAGGTCTGGATGCGGGAGGTTCTTACTTTAAGTTAGTTTATTACCCCCGGATGGCCGTCCAGGGGTGTACAAAAACTGTGGAAGCCGAGGACTCCTTACCACCACGGATGAGCTGAAATCCGAATGGCACCGGATGATGTTGGTATCACCGTAGGTTAGCAGTTGCACACGTCTATCCCAGTGGTCCAGTCGTCCTGCGCGGGCTGGATTCCACTCCGGTGATGCTCCTGATTCTCGATTTTTCATCCCCTTTATACTACTCGTGACGTCATAGCCAGGCGCCTCGGCCAATCAGTAGCCGAGCAGTAGCCAATCAGCGTGCAGCCAGAAGTGGTGACGTGGCTATCACGTGCACAGCACATTCCTTATTTATTTATACATACACGCAATTACGACGTCAAGAGAAATATTTTGAAAATAATTTAACGGGATTTTCGACGATAACTCAGCCATTTCTGGGCCGATTTTAATAATTTAAACGGTTCTGAAATCCTCGTTTTATTCTGGCCTTGCTCGATACCAAGAATAACGAGGACGAAATAGTTAAAGTCATTTACGAGTACCCACTCGGTACATTATAAGCATGCACTCGCTTCCAATTCCGAGACGTGTTGCGAGGGAAGCTCTGGTTAACGGACTTTTGACATTTTGAACGAAAACCTTCCTCATAGGTACCCGTCCGGTCGATCTGTGCTACAGTACGTAGCCGACAGGGACGTCCGCGCCACATTGACATGTTAATTTACATTAGAATAAATTACGTTTTTCAAATTCTAATAAATTTTCGGCTAATATTTTGTATCGGCTACTTTCATTAAATTGTCTTTTATCATTTAGAGGATCAACGAGCATCTCTTCCATCACAGCCTGACAAAGAGCACATCTAGCCATGTCAGTTGGTACGGTGACACTTTCTGTGGACGTGTCCTGGAAAAGCTTAAGCTTCGACATAATGTTAGAGTACACCGAAGATAATATTGCTAGTCTATATACAGGGACAGTTTAGGTTAGTAGAAAGAAAGAAAATAGTCCCCATATTTGGACGAAAGCGAATCACCAAACGTATGGTAATTGTATTTGAGATTAAATTGTCTTTAGAAGGACATGTCCATTGCAAGTATCCTCAGTAAATTCCCATAGACATGCCAATATCAGTTTGCATACTATACACGTGTGACACGAAAACTGGAATTTCACTCGTGACATTTTTTCAAATAATTCCGCGTAGAACGTGTATTTTCTAAAACAAAACACCAAAATCTGTCGTCATTTAGATAGAATTTACGGACAATTACTAATTTATTACATATAGAAAATTAAGATAATAATGGACCTGACCACTTTTAGCCATGCCCCGCCCATCTAAAACTTAGCTCCACCTACAGCACGTCCGTGTTAGGACCGATCGGCCTCTGAACTCCCTGGCTATCAATTTCCAGAAAACTATACATGTAAGCTGTGGCATATTTTGAAATTAATTTGACTGGGTGCGGTTGCTGCATATGACAGCAACAGCGCCGAATCAAATTAGTTTCAAAATATTCAACAGAATGTTTATTAAATGGTAAAGACATACAATTCGTACAACGTGTTGGACTATTAAGCGTTAAAGACGGAATATATCGAGTCATTCATAACGTTATTATTATGACGTCATCCTACACGCCACTTAGTTAATTATGACGTCATATTATTCGAGTGACAGGTCGGATCCCGCTATTGGAATGGCTATAGTTTTTCATCGCTACTGGCTTAGAGATCTAACAAACAGAGCTGTACTGCATATACTGATGCTAGAAGGCACCTTTGCGTTTTTAGCCATGGCCCGCCCTCCTCTAGCTAAGCTCCACCCACACCTCGCTCGTGTTGGGATCGATCGATTGCTGAACATCCTGACTATAAATTGCCAGAAAACTATACATGTAAGCTGTTGAATATTTTGAAACTAATTTGACTGGGCGCTGTTGCTGCCTATGGCAGCAACAGCGCCAAGTCAAATTAGTTTCAAAATATTCAACAGTACAATTCGTACAACGTGTCGGGCTTTTAAGCGTTAAAGACGGGCTTAATCGAATCATCATGACGTCATGATTATGACGTTAGCATACACGTCGCGTAGTTGATTATGGCGTCATATGATTGAGTGAGGAAATGGATTCATGAATTATGGTACGTCGTGAAAACTCATTGATGTTGTCATTGGAGGTTCAGCGTGAGAAAGCAGGTCACTATGCTAGAAGTATGTCTCAAAATATAGATCATAGCTTCCACATTATTTGGAAAATAGCAAAGAAAACCATGACCATGGAGGCGGAGGTGGGTGTAGGTGGGGTCGGGGGAGGGGTGGGTTGGAGATGGGAGGGTGGGACTTTGCTATGCTCTATCCCAATTCACAAACTTGGGTGACAGAGCGAAATTTTACTAACCGTTCCAAGTACCATTTGAAGTTTTCAAAGTGTTGGCCGATTTAGTCTACATAGATCAATGGATGAATCCAATACGTCACTCAAGTGCGTGACGCCATAATCAATTACGTCACGTTTATGCTGACGTCACAATCATAATTGAGAGATAATACTTCGTCCTGATGCGGGAATGGTGGAAGGCAGTTTTAGCTATGTCCCACCCATCTCTAGCTAAGTTCCACCCACAATGTGCCAGTGTTGGGATCGATCGATCCCTGTACACCCTGCATCTCAATTTTCAGAACACTATACAGGTAAAACGTTGAATATTTTGAAACTAAGTTAACTGGGTAAGCTACTCTTGCTGCCTACGGCCTAAATCGCGTCATCCATAGCGTAATTTATTATGACGTCAGCCTGCGTGTGACGTTGTTGATTATTACGCCATATGATTGATCGATAGACTGGATTACCCCCATGTCTTTAATGAATTTACTAGTTAATAAACTCACTGTTGAATATTTTGAAAGCAATTTGACTGGGCACAGTTGCTGTCGTAGGCAGTAAAAGCACCGACTCAAATTAGTTTCAAGATATTCAACCGCTTACCTGTATAGTTACCTTGAAAATGGGATTCTGGGATATCAAGTTCAAGGTATATAAATATTCCCACACAGATTTCAATGCAGCAACAAGGTAGCAAGTGAAAAGCGCAGGGGATGGTCCATCTCCATGTGGGGAGGCGATTGATGTCTGAAGATCATATGTATTCAGTAATCTGGATTATGTACAGTAGCCATACCAAGACCTGCCAAAAAATGAAGAACACATAATCTCTTTTTACGAACTGCATATTAAGACACAAACTGTTTCAGGTTTGTATGTACTACTTGTTCTCGTTATGCATATCAACAACGTATAATAGCAGTGCACATTAGGTTCTGGCGAGGGTAAGCAAGCGATCATCAAGAATCGTATAAGCTGATTTAATGGACAAATCCGATCTGTTGATCAAGTGTATGACGTCATAATAAATTCCGTTACGTACAGCCTGACGTCACTATCATAATGTACAGAAGTACTTCGTCATGAAGCTGCAATTCTCCATCAAGTGTATGAAAGTTTATTTACTATTTAATAATCATTCCGTTGAAAACTTTTAAGCTAATTTGACTGGGCGCTGTTGCTGCTATTGGCAGCAATAGTACCCAGTCATTTTAGTTTCAAAATTTTCAACAGCTTACCCGTATAGTTCCCTTAAGATCGGGACTCTGGTAATTCAGAGTTCGATCGACACCAACAGGGCAAAGCTGGCGCGGAGCTTAACTAGAATTGGGCGCGGAAAACCGACAGATTGGCGGGAACGTGAAGCCTGACAGGTCACCACGTCACCATCGAAACGTGGCGAGACGCAGTTCTTAATTGCATGCAAGTAAAGCTTTAAAGCTTATATAATATTTGTCACAGATTATATTTGTGTAAAACCTGTCGGTCAGATGTGGTACTATTCTAATCTTGCATTCTCATTTATATTTCGGTGTCCAGATTTTGGGATTATAATACAATACAACTGCAGATGCCTCTTGGTCCGGTAAAGCGAATGCTTCTACCCACTTTGTAAAGTAGTCTTGTAATACGAGGATGTACTTGTTTCCTGCATCCGTTGTATTCAAGGGTCTGAGCACATAAATAGCCACTCGGTCCAATGGCGCACCCACAATTTTAATTTGTAATGGTGCGATGTACTGCTGGCCAACAACGCGTCTTTGACTTGGGACGCATTTGGTGACCCAAGCCTTGACACTGTCGAGTATCCCGATCCAGTGGAATCTCTGTTTGATCCGCTCTGTCGTTCTCTCCATGGCTAAATGGCCAGTGTTGTCATGTAGCTGTTGAAGTATAATGACCGTATAACGCTCAGGAATTATTATCCTGTTATTTATGTAGAGAATGCCATTGTACACATGGCACTCCCCAACCCTCTGATAATAAAATTTAGCCATCACAGATAAAGATCTAACAGATTCCTTCGGAGGCCGTACCCCCTCCTGGATCCATGTGTATATTCATCATGTCTGCGCATCTGTTGCTTGTATGTGAGCGAGCTTCTCCGCATTCCAGTTGGAACATGGGAGATGGCCGTGTTGTTTGTGTCATGGTGGTCGTAACTCCGTGTTCATCCTCGAGCCCGATTCTGCTCAAGGCATCAGCATTTCCATGCATATTGCCGGGTTTATGGACAAAATTGAAGTTGACGGCCTGCATGGATTCCTGCCACCACGCTACCTGGCTCTCCAGAGTTTTTAGGTTTCTGGGTCAGCGTATTAAGCCGTGATCTGTACGTAGGGTAAACAGGCATCCGTACAGAAAGTGTTTGTAGTACTTAGCAAAGTACACCGCAGCTATTAACTCTCGCTTGGTGGTTGCCTAACGTTTCTCTTGCTTATTCAATGTACGCGAACCATAACCCAGTACCTGCTCAGTTCCATCTTCTGTGACCTGTGATAGAACAGCGCATATTGCATAAGCAGACGCATCAGTGTCTAAGATGAAATCGAGGTTAGGGTTAGGATGAGTAAGAATAGGTGCGGTTGTTAAATGGTCCTCCACGCCCTGAAGTAAACCTCACACTGACTCATCCGCTCGAATGGTCGACCCTTTTCAGTGACCTGGAACAGGGTGGACGCAATCTCGCTGAAATGTACCGGCAATAGTACTGGCAGAGCCCGAGGAAACTTCGAGTATTTATTACGGAAGTTGGCATCTGCCAGTCTACCACTGCTTGTGTTTTTTAGCATTGCGCGGCCACTCCATTTTTGCGGATATTACATGTCCCAGGAACTCGACACTTTGTCTGAAGAAATGACACTTCTTGGGTTTGAGTTTGAGGTTAGCAGTACGAAACCGCATCAGAACTTTGTCCAAGTTGGACAAAGTCTGCTCAAACGAAGAGCCAAAAACGATAACGTCGTCGAAGTAACAGAGGCAGATCTTCCATTGCAGGGTAGTTAATACCTGCTCGATGACCCGCTCAAATTTTCCAGGAGCGTTGCACAAACCATAAGGCATCTTGCGGAATTGGAAAAGACTGTCTCTGCAGACGAATGTGGTCTTATCTTAGCCTCATCCATGGCTAGGTGCCAGTATCCGCTTACCAGGTCAAGTGTACAGAACCTTTTGGCTCCAGACAATGAATCTAATGCCTGATCTATCCATGGTAACGGATACTCGTCTTTGACGCTTAGATCATTAAGGCGGCAGTAGTCAATGCAAAACCGTGAAGATCCATCTTTCTTGCCTGCAAGTACTATGGGACTGGCCCATGGCGATGCTGAAGGCTCTATTATGCCTGTCCGCAACATGTCATTCACCAGTTGGTGTGTTTCTGCCTCTTTATGTATAGGAAGACGACATACCGATTGTCGTACATGTCGGTTGTTCCCGGTGTCAATGGAGTGACGCACGAGGTGAGTTTCTCCCAGGTCCATATCTTCTCCTGGTGTTTATATATGATCCATCGTACATGACGTTTGTGAGATTGCGTTAGTCCAATTGTGGCACGCAAGTATAGGTCATGCAAATGTTCTGGAATGTTGTCATCAGAAGCTGTTGTTGTGAGTGTAGTAGGGGTTGTCTCCAGTGATATCACGTCCACCAAATGGCCACAGGGAATGCCTGGGGCAAGCGTTATGGGGTCGGCTGTTCAATTGAATACCTGGAACGGTATCTGATTCTTATTGGTGGTGTTCACTATTATCCGTGGCCTCGCGTATTGGGAGGTGATCATGTATTCAGGGTCAGGTTCCAGCATAGTTACGTGTGTGTTGTCACCTAACTGTGGTACGGTGGTCCATAGAATTTCCGCCTGCCCTGGCTCAACTGTTGCTGTAGAAGCTAAAGTCACTGCACAAGTGTCGTACAGTGATGACTCCAGTCAAAGGGGTATGCGACGGCCATGTATGTCTAATTCTTGTTGTATGGAGTGAATGATGGCTTCACTGATGCTGAGGGCATCGTTTTGGATAGAGGCGATGACAACTCGCTGAATGAATTGCATCCCCTCTCTCTGTAGCACGATGTTTACAGTACGAGACACAGGAACGCCGGCTCCAGTGACTGTTTGCAAAAATAAGTTTGATGTCCTAAGGGGTGGTCTCTGATGAGGTGGGATGCTCTCATAGAGACGCTTGTTAAAAATGGTGAATGGAAGCTCCAGTGTCTACTGTGGCACTGGTAGAAATTCCACCGCGCAAGCCAGCACACTTATAGATGAGTTTGCGGTGTGCTTGTTGGATAGTCTCCAAGATGTCTGTTTGTGGAATCTCCGTTGCTGCGGTGGGGTCTTGTATGTAGACGGCTTGCTTTTCTATTGCTTCCGTGAGTGCAGTGGGTGGCTGAGTGAGGAAGGAACCAGTTCATCATCATTGCTGCTTGTTTTGCTTTGGCGACAACGAAACTGGGGTTGACAGTGGTACTATTTCTGATGCTGGAGCGGTGTACTGCGAGTTTGTGTAGACAGCAGTTTGGATGGGACCGGAACGGTGCAGACATTTCGCCACCTGCACCAGCCATTTAGGACAATGCATCATGGGATGGTTTGGTGATGCACAAAAGAAACAGCGTCGTTGCCATTGTTTGTTATGTCTTTTATGGCTATACCGTCTGTATCACCACTACTGCTGCTAGGTGTGGGAGATGATGAGTACACTTGCTGGCTTAATGGTGGTGTGTCCTCCAATCCGGTGTGATTTAACGCCGCCTGCCCTTCTGTCGTAGTACTCAACCTCCGCATCGGGGCAGTACTGATTGTAGTAGAAGAGAGACTAGATCATGCAGGTGTTGAGAGTGGGCGTTGGTTCACTTCTTGTTCAAGCCCCACATTGGGTGACACCTGTAGCCCCTGGGCGTGTGTGCTTGTCCATCGGATACTCTCGTTCCGCCGCACCGCAAGTATGTAGTATGTTGGAGCAAGGCTTAAGCCGCATATGGCAATATAATCTAACTATCTTTAACATACAAGCCTGACAGGTGAGAATGCTCCGTGACCATATGGTCACCCGCACGGAGCATCCTCCTTGGTTAGACAGCATGCGGAAATGCCATGAGGTGGCAGCTTCATAATGATATGACGACCCTGTCACCATCGCATCACGACCACATATAAAAGCACATGGACAAGCCACATTACATAAGCATTGAAAAGCACATATAAATTTATGGTGGTGACAAAAATGCAGCTATCCAACTATAGTGACATTCCTGTGAGGGCGTGGTGGGTTCTAAGACTGCACCAAGTCACTTGTAGAGTTAGCTGGAGAGCTGAGTCCTGTCTATCACCAGCGAATCGGGGGTGGATCATGTGAGATCCGCACCCGGGGAACTAACATTTTACCTGATGTTAGGGTTATGTAAATTCGCCCAGAGATGCACTGCAGGCCAGTAGCTATAATATTTTCGCAGTGCTTCCTACTTTGGCGTGGTTATCTAACTAACTAATATCCGAGGATATGGGGACGGTGTGTGTGGTCATCGACAGCTTGTTTCTAACCACACTTTGTTTCTAACCGCTCTGAAACCCAAATAGTTTCAAAGTCAGTTCTAAACAACGTGAAGGAGGGAGGTCCAAACAATTAATAGGCTCGGAGGCTGGAGGAGCATAGACAGAGAAAATCACTCTTATATTCGTAAGAACAGGAGGCCTTAAGGTAGATGGCCAATTTATACAATCTAGCCGGTGTGTGGTATTGCATAGCCGCTACTCCCAGAAAAGAGACTTACACAAAATGTCTCCTACAGAGTAATCTTCCCTACTACTATAAACTTATCCTATTGAGCTAAAATAGTCCAGGTTTAGTTGGCCGCATGTCATATTCGCAGAATGAGAACATGAACAGCGACCTCAGTGAAAAAGTGATGCTGTTGGGGAACAAATTGGTGCGGTTGTTGTTGCTGTATTGTGTAGCCTAGCGAACTGTGGTTCTAATGTTTTATATAAAATAAGCAAAACATATATAACTAGGATGGTTACTGGCATAACTTCGCACAGTAAAGTAAAAGTAGAAGGTCACACGACCTTGACAGTACTTATTGGCACGAAATAAGAAAAATATATACATTTATAGAACAAACAATAAAAATGCGGTCTCAAACGACCAGGAGGTACTTGTTAGTCATCAGTACCCCGCTACAGAAAAGTAATACATGAACATAATAATAATAATAATAATAATAATAATAATAATAATAATAATAATAATAATAATAATAATAATATAATAACGGATTAGCTATTAGTCATTGGTACGGAAAAGGTTCTGGAATCACAGTAGTTGAAGCGTCACACATTCGCGAGATGGCACGATGCGGAAGTCAGCTGCTAGGAAAAGCTGCAGGCGAAATGTCTGATGTGGCTCATTCCCAGGAATGGTGAAGAAGAATGTTTACGGTTGCAGATTACTAATAGTTAGTCACGTCTATACACAAAGTATAGATTACAATCCCAGCCAGATGGCAACTGTTCGTGTGTGGAGATTTCAACTCCAAGATGGATAAACTCGGAATTGCTGACAAAAGTTCAGGACTTGGCTTATGCATGGGATCCTAAGGAGAGGGCACACGCAACAGCAATGGAGATGCACTGGTGGCATTCCTTAGTTCCAATGGCTTATTTGTCACAAATACGGCTTTCAAACACCCATGCTGTCACCGGACAACATGGACTTGACACATTACTGATCGCAAAGCCCAAAAGGTTCTAAGACAACAACAGCTGTCTTCAACCAAATAGACTTCATACTATGCAAGACAGAAGCAAAACGCTTAATTCTGACCATAAGCCAGTCATTACACGCATTCAGATGAACGAACTCTACCTAATATATAAACACAATACCACGTAAGAGGATAGAGTCACCTACAACCTACTCAAGCTTATCAGCGACACTGACACTCAAATGTCATACAAAAAAGCCCTCGGGGAGCAGACAGCTAACATCGATGTCAGCGCCAATCCAAATGAAGCGCTAACCAAAATACTGAAATCTATGGAATCATCCGCTACCACCCCATAGGTGTTCTTAAAACCAACCAAACTAGGTATACTGATGACTCTCTAGTAGTAAAACTGTCAGCAAAGCAGAAAGCGTTATGGTTGCGCATCTATCAGTGGGCAAAGTGAAGACCACACCAAACTACGCCGGGAGCGCAATATTATTCTGGGGCACATTAGTGAATGCTTAAAAGATCTTGCTATTCAACAGGCAGACACCCTGGCAGATGAAATCACTGCCATGGATGACTGTCACAAAATGTTTCGTCCAGCCCGAGCCCTGAAGGTTACTGACTACACACCACCACTCACTGTACACAACTCTGAAGGACACTTTAACGGGACTGACAAAGGAAAAGCCGAGGCGATCCGAGAATGGTTCAAGCAACAGTTCAGTGACAACGATGATAAGACCTTGCACCCGTTCTCAGGAGACCCAAGGTCATTACTAACACCAATTAAAACAGCAGAAGTTGAGATGGCACTTAAAGCCCTGAAAAATGTACGTGCATCTGGACCTGATGGCATGACCAATGAACTATTCAAATATGCAAGTGACATTATCTCAAAACCGACCACGCACCTAATCAATTCAGTTTTTATGCACCACCTTCCCATTGACGCTGTATGCCAAGGCACCATTATCGCACTACCCAAGCCCAAGAAGCCACCTGGGCGTCCAGCCAATCTGCGGCCCATTGTGCTCCTCAACAGCGTACGGAAAATCCTATCCAATGTTATTCTATGCCGCATCCGAGACATGATCGATTACTTCACCGGATCATGTCAAAGTGGCTTCAAACATGGACGCAGCTGCGCATACATTGTATGAGCTTAACGCATGCTTGTGTCGGTAGTCATGTCCAAACACTGGGACTTCCTCAAAATGGGCATTGACATGGCATGGGCCTTCGACACAATTAAACGCTCAAAGATCCTAGATGTACTACGCCAGGCCAGTTGCAATGAAGATGAGCTATGACTAGTGAGACTACTACTTGCAGACATCAAGCTGAGAGTACGAGTCAAGTCAGTGAAGTCTGTAGAGTTTGAGATATCAACCGGCTCCCCACAGGGAGATCGTCTATCTCTGATACTTTTCGCCTGCTACCTTGCTGCCGCATTGAAATCTGTGTGGGAAAGTTCCACAAGACCAAACACCCCAATGCCAATACTGGGCATGCCACTAGAAATGGAATATGTCGACGATATGGACTTCATAGACGAGGAAAAGAAACCCTTTGACGAACTTCTCCCAATAGCTGCAAGCAGACTAAAAATTGAGAATCGCTTTATGAATGAATCTAAAACAGAGTTTATCCACATATACCTATCGACAAAGCATGAAACTATAGAAAATGACTACCCACTTCGTGGTGGCGAAGCATGGAGGAAAAGTAAAATCCTGGGCTTACTGCTTTGCAGTACTGCTGACATTTCTGCACGCTGCATCATGGGGAACATAGCTTTTCAGTCCTTCTGGAAGCTATGGATTCGTAGATCAAAGATGCCCTTGATAAAGAGGCTGCGTATGATGCATCGGGCAATGTCCCCTGACTGCGGTATAAATGTCTAAAGTTGAACACAAAACATGTGCGGATTTGCAAACTACCACTGGTCAGAGTGGTACATCAGATCTGGCGAGTTCTCCATCGAGCACCACACTCGCCCTACATACTTCGACGAATTTACATCGAGTCCAACAGGCCCATCCGCATGAAGGTCCCTCTGTGGTTGGTAGCTTAAGTCGCCTTACTTAAATTTCATTATTACCCCTGGGTGATATCTTTCCTGGAGCATACAACAACTTGCGATGTTGATGTGGTGGCTAGTACCCCAGAGACGAGTGCTCAAAACTGATAGGCACTGTAGTAGGCTATAGGGAGCCTGCTAGACGGGTAAGCAGTTACCCACGACTCCCTTATCTCAGACCAGGTACCTCACCACCACCTCTTCTCTCCCGACTGCTCTTGATTCTGATTTTCCGGCCCCTTTTATACTACTCGTGACTTCACAGCTGGAGCGCCACATCCAATCAGCAAGCGAGCTACAGAGGCAGGGAAGCGATCAAATGATGCCCTATCGTACCCACGCTCTAAGTACATGCATGCGCTAAGCCTATGGAGAAGTATATTTTGAAAGGAATTTGCTGGTTCATTTACGGATAACTCGGCCAGTTCTGGACCGATTTCAAAATGGTAAAAAGATTTGGAATCCTCGTTTCATTCTGGTCATGGTCGAGACCAAGAACGACGAGGTGAGTAGAAATTAAAGGAATTACATGTACCAACTCGCTACAAAATATGATGCTTTTCTCTCCACCGCTAACTGGCGTTGGCAACCAATCTCTGACGCCCGCGCATGCGCACTAGGTGATCTCACGGACTCTATATACGCGTACTGTCCTACCCAGGGTGTGTGCTTGGAACGTAGCTGGTTCGGCCATTCCGTACCCAGACGGGCTGGGACGGTTCGTACCTGACCGGTCAATCTGTGCTACAACTAGTCTCATATTGGCTAATGTTAGGTTCTTTTTAGAATAAATTAAAATGAAAGTAAACATAGCGTTATTATAATAACAAGAATTCCGTGGAATTAAATGTCTCGCATGTCTCCTTTTTACCATAGTGTCCTGAACCGCTGCCCTTGTGAATTCACTATCAGCACTTATCTCCCTTATGCATTAGGGAAGCATTTGTTCAGGTTTAGTTCTGATAGATTGAAAGAATTCCGAAAGATAAGTGTAAAAATGATTTGCTGAACGCTACAACATAACGTTGAAAACGCAGAGGTCAAATAGCAATGTCAGAATGACCTTGACCGCTGACCTAGTGACCTGATAGTATGAAGCAATTCTGAAATACAAATGTGAATGATTGACAAAACACAAAAACTGAACGTTGAATGTTTCCGTAGCCGTCGTCGGAAAAATGAAACCTATGTCTCGCTTCCGGCTTCGCATAGAGGCATATAGTGCATTACACTCTCATCATTAGAATACTATGCAATTGAAATTTACTATTTATTAATGGGTCTATCCATTAACACCCATCTTCCATGTATATTGGACGATACAAAGCGTTGTGTAACCGTAGTGGCCATCTTGAAATTCAATATGGCCGTCATAATTATGTTAAAGATTTCAAGGAACACTATTTTCAGATATGAATGCCAGATGTATTAACACACGTTTCATCATAGATTTAACTGTCGCCTTTGGTTTTGCATCAAGGGGTACTCAATATGTATATTGAAATACATTCAATGGCGCCAGTTTGTTTCTCGGCCATTTTGACAGAGTAAGAGTCTAGGGATTCAGCACCTTCAAATCATGACGAAACAGTTGTTTGTCAACCTTTCCGTAAAAAGAGTTTTCTAAAATCCGACCAGTCTATAATCTGTCAGTGGTACAAAACTTATGCTTTACTATTGAGTCAAGTTGAATTCTGTTGAATATTTTGAAGCGAATTGCCGACGTCTGATGATCGCAATTTCATCGCAATGTTCTGAACCCACAAGCATTCTGAATTGAGTTAACTTTAGCAATTAATTTGATTGTATTTCGATTTATACTTTAAATTCAGTCTAAGTAAATCGCAGACAACCGTGTAAACTAAAATATGTATGAGATTTAACCATTCAAATAATTTGTAAAATTTAGCTCGGCGCCGCCATCTTGAAATTTACGAAACGAGATCAAAAACCACGAACAGCACCAATGAACCACGGAAACAAGGCTATGTGACGTCACAAAAGAATGTTCGTCAAAGCTACGCGTGACAATCCGTTCAGTAAGGTGAAAATAGTTTGCCACGAACAGAGAACATAATAGATCCGCCTAACATCGAGAAGGCTGTACAGCTCATGTGTTAACCAGCACAGCTGTGAAACCAGCGTCTCCGTTCGGCCAACTGACGATCGGATCGCTGGAAACATTGGCAATCTTCTTCACTCCTCGACGCCTCTCTCTCCCCAGGAATATAAATGGGTACCAATGTAAAAACTGGAGAAGTTACCAATAATAGCCTGAAATAAAACCAGCCTAGAATGGCGTGAATGTGACCTGGAATCAGGGACTCGATAGACGCCAACCAAACCAATAACTTCTAGCGTTCGCCTTCCTGAGTGGGGTGTGAGCTAAAATGAGCAATTTAATCTGCAAGGTAGGAGTTCTCATCCAACCCACTTTTAATCACGTATTGCTTTAGCATGGGAGCTTTTGGTCGAAACACGATCCAAGATGGCCACCAAACCATTTATCCAACAATTTAGAACATGACAAGTTTGAAATCAGCATACCGAAAACCCCATATAAAACCAATTTCGGCTTCAAAATCCATCAGATAAAAACTCAAATATACACTACATTTTGGTTGATCCGTGGTGACCATGTTTTTAACGTATCTACTTCCCATGAGTAAAGATTAATGGCCCTTAGTCCCTAACCATAACCACCAAATTTTACCAATTTTTTATCTCTTCAGTGGTTCTGGAGAAGAAGTCGTTTTGTCAAAAACAAGGTTATCCCAGATGGCCGCTGAAGCATTTGGTCAATAAAGTTCTTTGGAACAAACTTGTAGCTCTCGATGCTGTTTCATGAATCGATAGCACAAAAGAGATTTTTACATACGTTTCTAAGAATCGACCAAAAACTAAGATGGCCACCGGCCAATTTGGCCGATCCGCTTCATTTGAACAAACTTGAATCTCTATGCCCAAATGATGCTTCCTGCCAAATATAATTAAAGTCGGCCGAGTGGTTCTTGAGAAGACGTTTAAAGAAAGGGCTGATGGACGGACAACTGACAATAGCTGTCAGTAATGGAAAGATCCAGTTCTAGCTATGCCCCGCCCTGTTATCGTTAAACCCCGCCCAATTATTACGCATGTTGGAATCGACGTATATACTTTGAATCCTGGATTCACAGAATCCCGAAAACAGAATAGATGAAATCTCTTATATCATGGTATTTTCTAGCAGAGAAAATAACAGATGTTTTAACTGATTGCAGAAGAGTGGCGGTGAGGACGTCACGTTTTTGCTAGCTGGATCAAAATCACTTCTAAAACCAGTAACGTGGACTAACTATACGGTCTCTGACGCTGTCAGTATTAAGCTGTTTCCATATCTTAGAAACTGAAACATGTTGAAGATCATCTAAAAGCGACAACTAACTTCGCAATCATAAGATGGTGGTCCTCACCCACCCACATCCCACCCCAGCAATCAGGCGCAACTCTATATAACGTTTGTGACAGTACACGCATGCATGAGCATTCATCACATCACCAACCTCCATCACGGGATTGCGGCAATTTTCATTTAAATTGACACAAATTTAGATAGTGTCTAAGGAGACGAAAATGAAAAACCAAATAGCCCATTGTTATTCGAATAGGCTTAGCATGAATAAAAGCTTTGTCTTGTTATACTCAAACTTGTCACCAGTTTGAGACTAATTGACTGGCACAGTACTGCTCCATTTCAAACCTAACCATACCTCACTGTTTGACATCATAGTGATTAAAAGCTAGAACATAGAATGGCCCCTAAGTATACACCTGTGCAAAAGTTAAGCACCAGCAAAAACAATAGAACGTAGAAACATGATGGTACAACTAGGCTGCCATACTTTTTGTCCCCGCGTTAGCTGACATAATTCCAAGTACGAAATGCACATGCATGCATGACTTCACGCCGCTTGATGTCCGTGCGTGGCGGGAAACAGCACACGTGTTCAGTTATGTAAAAGTCCAGTTTGAGGTGTAGAACATTACATACAGATTTAGGCGACAAGATTAGGAATTTTGTGTTCATGACCGTGGTTTATTTGTACAGAGAGAATTAGCTCTTGATTGTGAACCGCTATGGCAAGACGAAGGTTAAGTGATCGTGTGAAATGGCAAATCATAGGCATGCATACCACTGGTATGTCATGCAGAGAGATTGGCAGACAGCTGAACATTAACCATACTGTAATCAGTCGTTTGACTGCAAAACATGGGCAAACTAACGAGGTGAAGGACAGGCCTAGATCTGGAAGACCGAAGAAGACTACTGCCCGTGATGATCGAGCCCTAGTACGCCTTGTTAGGAGATCTCCATTCACCAACAGCAGAGTGCTCAGCCAGCAATGGGAAACGCGCAATAGAGTGTCAATGTCTACCGTCAAAAGGAGACTGTATGCTGCTGGCATGAAAGCTAGGAGACCTGTCAGACGTCCTCTCCTCACTGCACACCACAAAGAGGCGCGTCTGAGGTGGTGCAACGAAAGAAGACACTGGAACATGAGATCCTGGAGACGGGTACACTGGTCCGATGAAAGTCGGTTCCTGCTTCATGCCACAGATGGTCGAACTCGTGTATGGAGGTCCAGACGCACGGCGTACGACCAACGTAACATCATGGAAGAAGTTCCATTTGGTGGAGGTTCCGTTATGATATGGGGGTGCATCTCATTTGATTGTAAGCTGGATCTGTTGACTGTACCTGGAACACTAAATGGACAAAGATATCAAGATTCCATACTGGATAGAGTTGTGGTCCCTCATTTTGTAAATCATGCACATGGAACCCACCCTATATTCATGGATGACAACGCCCGACCACATCGTGCTAGAGCTGTGCATGAATACCTCCGCCAGAATGCCATCGAAACCCTACCATGGCCAGCAAGGAGCCCTGACATGAACCCTATTGAGCATATCTGGGACATTCTGGGAAACATGGTGAGAAGGAGGGATCCTCCTGTGCAGAACCTACAGGAATTAACAGACGCACTCCATCTTGAATGGCAACGAATACCACAATGGCGTATCAGTCGGTTGGTGACCAGCATGAGACGTCGTGTCCAGGCCGTCATCCAGGCACAAGGTGGATATACCCGGTATTAATAATGACAGTCTCAAACTCGTGCACAGATGTTAAACTTCGTTTTCAGACACCATTAATGACAATCTAGCCACGTGTGTCAACTGTAGGGCAATAGTTATCAGTTGTGTCAACGTAACCATATTCAGGCCTCGTTTTCAAGTTCAAACAAAACATACAGTGTTTCCCCACCATCATAATCAGCATTCCTCTAGTTGCATTATTACCTCTTGCACTAAGATGGATGGGTACATAAATGTTTATGCTATTGCTTTCTTCATAGCACATGAATATACCCTCGCATGTGTGTAAAAATAGGGTGGTGCTTAACTTTTGCACAGGTGTATATTAGTTAGTGCAGATATGTGTTTGCCTTATTCAATAACTGTACAAAAAATGGCGATTTAACCATGTGAACGCGAAAAATCAAATACGATACATCATTTCGAATGTAACCAGCATTATGTTGAACATTTAACAAACTAATTTGACTGAAAGCCGTTGCTGCCTAAGGAAGCAACGGGTTCCTGTCGGATTTGTATGGAAATATTCAACAGCTTACCTGTATGGTTGCCTCGTCATGTTTTAGCTTATTTGGATGAAACAAATGCGCCATTGTATTATCAGTACATTATGAATACGCACTATGGTGCGAGATAAGTGCATGACGTTCTCAATGACAAATTGATAACTCAAGTCGGTCTGCTTACCAACCATCGAGTAGATGGCACGAGTAAGAATCACTTCACCTTTGGAATACAGTAGATTCTGCAATAGAGAACTCATGTTTACGGCCTGTATTCTGCAATAGAGAACTCCTGCTTTTTAGGGCCTATGATGTCAAATAGAATCGCCATCTTGTCATAGCTCCAAAAGTGTACCTAATTCTCCTCATTCACAGTCATTTAGGACACCCGACAACTGCACAAGTTCCTCTAGGACCTCAGCATCATTGTATCGGCGGGTAAGGGCCTGGACTGTTGTAACACCAAGTGCGACGTGTAATAGCTGCGACTTAAACAGCTTTGTCAGAAATGCGAAAAATTTGACCGACCAACTGAATGACAACCAACCAACCGACTATCAGTTTCAGTTTCAAATTCAGCTTTTTTTTCACGCAGATCACAAAGTGACATATGGAGAACAATGACTTTACAGGATTTACACGTTATGGCGGCTAGACATTGTGACAGTTAACATTATCTTGGTAATAATTCATCAACTGCATTATTGTCATTTATGTTAGCAGTATCATCACATTCACCTGCATTGCCATTGACACTAATTAACCCTTTTATGACGAGGCCGGTCGTAACCGACCTCTGCAGTGGTATCGAGGAGTGTCCATTTGTTGGTCAGGAGAAGACGATCGCCAAAAATCCATCACCTAAATGATTGGGTTCATGTCCGAGCCAGACATTCCAGTGGTAGATTTCTCAACAATAGTCACCGCCGGTCCGTAAACGGATACACGATGTGCACAGATTTTGCTTTTTGACCACACATTTAGACATTAAAAAGGCTAATGATTATATTTAATAAGCCACGTCGTCGTCGTCGTAGTCGTCGTCGTCGTCGTCATCGTCTTGATTTGTATTCTCTTGCATTTGGGTACTTATTTGTATGCGGGATATTGTGTCGGTACCGTCGGTACTATGTATAGGGTTCGTCAACGTTGGAACTGTTTATTAATTATGCCAATCATGTGGCATAGTTTATTAGCAGATTTTTGTTCTTGGTTGAGAATAGTTTAAAAAATTTAAAGAAGTTTGGTTTATTACAGTAATATTTAGGTAGGATTTCTAGTCGTTTGTCTTTAAAAAAATTCGCAAATAAATATGTAATGGAATTCGTCTCCGACCGACCGATTGACCAGCTGACCATCTGACTGACTGACCGGCCGACCGACAGACCGATCAATCAATCAATCCAGCCAGTGACTGATCGAGCATCCGACTGACCAACTGACCGCCTGACCGACCGATAGACTGACCAACTGACCGACCAGCCAACTGACCAGTCGAACCAACAGACCGATCAAGTGTGCAAGCAACTGACTGACTGACCTCCAACCAAATCACCAACTGACCGATCGACAGAACTACTGAATGACAGACCGACAGACCGACCAACCGCCTGAGTGACTGACACTTGAAAATCCCAGATCCTCTGTCACATAGCTTTAGGAACGAACTCTCCCAGAATCAGAATCACCTATTAGATCAAATCTAAACTCTAACAGAGGGATCCATTCTGTCACTCATGTTTCTGACGTCATAATCAATTACGTCACTAGTTATTTGATGCCACAATCAGAGTGACGTATAGCTCCCGTCACAACAAGCCATCACTAGTGTATGAATTGGATGTCTTCGATGACTTACAATTTAATAAACATATTGTTGAATAATTTGAAAATAATTTGATTGGGAGTAGTTGCAGCCTATGGCAGCAGCATCCCCCCAGTCAAATTAGTTTCAAAATATCCACACCAGCTTAAATGTATAATTACCATGAAATTTAGTTTCAGGGAATTTAGCGTTCAACGTTTCAAATCGATTCCAACACACGTAAAAATCGGCGGAGATTAGCTAGGGGAATACCTAGAAATCAGGGGATTAGCTAGATATGGGCGGGAAATACGTAGAAATGTCAAAAATGTCAACGTATGGGCAAAGATCTTTTTCTTTTACCGCTGCTACTGAATGGAACAATCTCCCTACAAGCCTTAAATTGTCTCCTACCTTGCCCACTTTCAAATCTAGTCTAAAAACATTCCTATTCACTCAATCTTATTCACTAAATTAAATTTAATGTTTTCTCATATTGTATGCGCCTAGAGCATGCTACTGCATGGAGTTTCGCGTTGTATAACTGTACTTATTATTATTATTATTATTATTATTATTATTATTATTATTATTATTATTATTATTATTATTATTATTATTATTAAATCAGGGGAGATTAGCTAGATATACCTTGAAATGGGCGGGGCAAAATGGGTCGCTTTATTTTCTACACACTTTCTTGCAATCAAGTTCAAGTTCACTTTATTTACGCTCAGGTGCTTCAAGGGCAGCAGTAGTAGTAGTAGTAGTAGTAGTAGTAGTAGTAGTAGTAGTAGTAGTAGTAGTAGTAGTAGTAGTAGTAGCAGTAGCAGCAGCAGCAGTAGCAGCAGTAGCAGCAGTAGCAGCAGTAGCAGCAGTAGTAGCAGCAGCAGCAGTAGCAGCAGTAGCAGCAGCAGCAGCAGTAATATGTGTTAAGGCCTACTCATAGTCACGTTCACATGACGACACTTGGTGTCTCAGTGAGCGTTCTTTGCTAAAAAAAATTCGTCCCAAATCTTAGTCAACACTCAACCGTGTATATGCCAAATACTGAATAAAGCTGTTTCAATTAATAAGACCTCTGCTGAGTATTTGGAAAATAATTCTACTGAAAGTCCTTCTTCCAAATAAATATCATCATATAGCCTACTTTTTAAGACCTCCAGTCTGCTAAGTCGTCTCCACAAAGTACAGAGTGCGTAGGGTTAGTACAATATAAATACAGAACTAACAGGATGAATCTATCAGTGTTTGACTGAAATCTTTGGAAGACACGCGTTACAGTTCGTCTGTTATTCCTATCAATATGGCGGCAATTAATGGTAAATGGAAGCTGGTCGCTGTAGAGAATGAAGAAGAATCCATCAAAGCTTCAGGTATGTAATATAACATTACATTATTGATTTGAGAAACTGTGGAGTGACATACTTTATGGCACTACAGCGGTGCATTCATGCCTACTTAAAATAAATAATAAATTCTCAATTTTTATTCGTCGCTGGCGAAAACAGTTGGTCCATTAGATTCACTTAATGTTCTTATGTCACAATAAATACATTAACGCTTTAATTGCGAAGCCGACAAAACTTACATCTGTAGTGTTCGTGAGAAATGTCCATTTGCAGGCCAAGAGAAGACTATTTTAGGAAATTTACCACTTGAATGGCTGGCTCGATAAGCGAGCCAATCATTCCAGCGGTAAATTGCCAATAATAGTCTTCTCTGGCCAGCAAATAGGCATTTAATAAGCACATATTGTGGAGCTACGGAGGAACGAATGGAGGAAATGGCCAAAGGTTCCTTCCAAACTCCTTAATCAACATACCAGCTTAACGTAAGATCGTAACTTACGAATAGAATACCCATTAGCATACTAATTATAACTATAAGATAAGTGTTGATAAATGAATATTTCTAGACGGCATCTACTTTCAGCTAGTTTTCTACAATTTTATAATTAATTCACCTAAATCTAACATATATAATTCCAAATTAAATCAATTATTTTATTACTTTATTCAGGTGGTGGAGAGAAAGAGTTGAAAGAGTATTTAGAGGCTGCAAAGAAAGACGTATACGAGACGTATGAGATAGACGGGGATACTGTGAAAGCAATCACGGATGATGGCACCAAATCTACAACTATCGAGATTCGTTTGGGACAATGGTGCGATATGCCAAGCGATGATGGCGATTCAAAGGTGAGTCTATCTATACCATTTATCACGTTAATGAAGGAAGACAAACCAAAACAACAATGCAGACGATGACAGTTGGTGACTATGATCATATCGACGATGATAACTACGATGATGATGACAACGACTGCTATAAGTATACCAATGGCGGCAACGCATCTTCGTGTTTTTCTAATTTAATTTTGTAATTTTATGTATATTAGTATTGATTAATATTAGCATGTTACTGTCAAACAGTTACTATGCTGATGTAATGGAGGGAGTCGATCTGTCACTCAGGTTCATGACGTCATAAACAAATGCATCACAAGTAGGCGGCCGTCTGAAATGGATCCCTCAATTGATGAAAATAATGACAATAATGTCTATGAAAATGATGGAAACTAGGAAATGACATAACGATGATGATAAACATCAATATTTTTCATAAATGTATTTAATAATGTTGTTAATATATTATATCAATGGTAAACTGTTATCCGCCATGTAATTGATAACACTGATTGTAACACTGTAAGGGTAAGTAGCCCAAAGTGGAATAATAAATTAAAATTCATTCATTCTAATAATATGACTCAGACGGTGACTCAGACAAGGGTTGCGTTTATATAAGCTTTAGCCTAGTCACAGGGAGATAACTCCGAGCATGTACTTCAGTTCGTATTCACGTTGCATTACACCTTATGGGTTATACAGTAGGCCTATATCGCGCACCATTTGTGGATTTTTATTTTGAAGACATGTATTTTCAGGTTTTGGCCAAAGAACTCGGAAAAGATCAGTACGCATATTCAATTGAGGCCAGTAAATACAAGGCAACAGGGACCCGAGTGATAACTGGCGATGATATGGTTCTGGTAAGTTAACACTCTAGTTTAATGGCTAAATTTGGTTTAAAAAAATCAAAATATCTACTTACTGAATTCTATTAGCAGGCCAAGTGCTGACTCTTTTTTAAATTTACCACTGGAATGGCTGGCTCGGTTGTCGAACCAGCCATTCCAGTTGGTAAATTTAAAAAGAATAGTATTTTGGTCTACAAATTAACGTTCGTCAACAGACGGTTTGTTTCGTCATGATAGGGCTAGATTATTGCATTTAGCATACAACAGTGGTGTAGTGGGACCGGAGCGCGCCTGCTCAGACACCTGCCCCGAAGAAATAATATTGTCACAACCCCCCCCCCCCACCCCCACCCACCCCCACTCACGCTCCTGCTGTTGCCTAGCACTTCAGGTGCTCAAAATTTGCGACTACACCAACGCATACGCAGTCCAAGCACATGGTCCCTCCATAAACTTAATAACAAGTATCTTGTTTATGTACCTTTATGATGGCCTGCTCAAATCTTGAGATTTGTCCATTTAAAATTTCACGCAGTGCTGATAAACTTAACCAGTTCAACTCTGAATTACCAGAATCGTATTAGTTACCGTGAAACTAATTTGAATGGAATATATTGATGGTGGCTCCTCGAGATTTCCCAGCCAAATTAGTTTCGAAATATTTAACATACTATTTATTAAATTGTCAAAGAGATTTCTTATTTTGTCTTTTATATCCACTTGAGCTACATCTATAAATAATATGACAAATGTCCTCTTTCATTTGACATATTTCCCAATTTAATAAAGGAACCCATTTCTAGCTATGCCACGCCCATTTCTAGTTAAGCTCCGCCCACCCTTTGCATGTATTTGGATCGATTTATATACGCTACTTTGAAAACTGACTTCCCAGAATCCCATTTTCAACAGTGACGGCTTGGATTTATCCATTGATCAATTTTCCAGCGAAATATATCTATATAGAAGAACAGAATGAAAATACGCATAACATCTTGTTTTCTTTCCTCAGACGATTACTTTGTCTGGACCAGGAGTGACGACAACGAGGCGATATAAGCGCGTCAAGTGAACAATGGCTACAGATACACTAGAGCTGTGAAACAACATGTACCAAAGAGATCGTTAACAAAAATTGTTCATTTTGAATTCTTCACCTGTATTTAATTATGTTTAAGTTGCCGAAATTATAGGACCTCTAATAAATCATGTTATGTGTTATCCTTTTCTGGTAAATGATCTTATCGGATCAGCATGGCGAATTAACTACCACCAAATGTCTATATTATAAATGGTTCATAGTTTGAAGTAAAGTAATTTTAACGACTTTGTTCAACCATTTTCAAGGATTTGCAGTTCAATATTTGCAGATATTTAACTATTTTTGCCGTCTTCCTCGCCCATTTAATGATCAAGTTATCAAAAATTGGAATTTACAGCGGTCTTGAGGAATGTGTAAATGCCAGGAGACGAAAATATTTGGAAATTTTACCACTGCAATGACTGGCTCGATAACCGAGCCAGTCATTACACTGTTAAAATTGTCATCTCTACATGAACATTCAATATGCAAAATTTTAATTTTCTTCATAAATCTTGATCATTACATATTTAAAGGTTATGTCATTAAGGCATTGCGTACCTCTAACGTACGTGGATTAACTTTACACAGATGATTGATAAATTTTCGGCTCATTTTGCTAAACCCAAGCCCTTTAAATGACCTTGAAAAAGGAAATTCTACATTTAAGCATTTTTACGGATCGGTATGAATCCGCTTATGTAGTTAACATGGTAATTACCCTCAATTAATTTTTCCCGTTTATCCATCCATCATATGACGTTATAATCAGCAAAGTGACGTGTATGCTGACGTCATAAACATGAGATAAATTTGGGCCAAACCAAGTTCAGGTCACAAGAAAAATAAAAATCATTTGGATTTTCTGTAAGCCCACCTGACATAACCCAAGTAGAGAAAGATAGTTCAGTAATAGATGGTACAGAAAAAGGAGGTATCAAACGTCAAAAGAGGAATATAGTTCTGATTCTGAAATCGAAGAAAAAGACATGGATGATGATGTGATGTCAATTGCTGAGTCAGATGTCTAAATACAGACACAGAGCAAGCAATTGCCTGATAAAATTGTGATGTATCGTTCAGAAAACGGAGAAGTACTGATACGATATGTGACCAGGAAAGGTGTCAAATACCTACGCTTACGTCATGACTCTGATATTAATAGATATAGGCATTTGTCAACAGTAGATTTAGGAAATACTGAGTTCAACAAAAAAAAGTAGGCAAATGGACAAGGAAAGCACCGGAAAACAAAATAAATCCAGTTAGATTCATTATGGCGACAGTTACCATCCAGTTATTAATACTTATAATAATAATTTGCACACTCAATGGACCTTTCCATTTTTAGCTATGCCCCGCCCATCACTAGCTAAGCTCCACCCACACCTCGCCGTGTTTGGATCGATCGATCCCCGAATGCCCTAGCTATCAATTTCCTGAAAACTATACAGGGAAGCTGTTGAATATTTTGTAACTAATTAGACTGGGTGCTGTTGCTGCCATAGGCAGCAACAGCGCCCAGTCAAATTAGTTTCAAAATATTCAACAGAATATTTATTAAATAGTAAAAGCAAACAATTTGTACAACAGCCCATAGACCGTCTTCAAATATGTGTTCGTGACGTACTTATCGACATCATTCATGACGTCATTCATTATGATGTCATTGCACACGTCGCGCAGCTCATTATGACGTCATATGATGGGTGGGTACTCTGGAAAGGACTATTGTCGAGGTTTAAACAAACAGCTTAAACAACGTCATCACTTGGAATTAGAAAACGAAAGGGTAGATATTGCTTTCATTGAAGAGACAAAAATTCAAAAATCTGAAGTGTATAATTCCCTCAAAAATATCTCCAAATCACAAATTTAGTATTCCTTATCACATGATCAAAGTGCTGGAGTAGCAATTATTTTCCTTCGCCGTTGTCTTCATTCTGTAAACATTATCTCCTCGATAGCAGATGCAAATGTTCGTTGGATTTGGGTTACAATTGCTGTATTAAACACCCGCTTAAATCTTGTCTGTGTATATGGCACAACATCAGCAACGTAACGAATTTTTTTGATGATATTTCTTCAACCATTAACCAGAACCCGTCTGACAACTTAATTTTTGTGGGAGATTTTAATTGCACATTAGATGATGTCAACGACAGAACATCCAAGTCGAAATATATGGACACGTCACACACTATTTTGAAAAATATGTGGAAATAAAGGCTTACTAGACACATATCGAATTGTTAATCCCGACGGCAATGACTTTTCATGGCTATCATCTGATGGGAAAATATCATCAAGGTTAGACAGAATATATATATATATTGGCTGCTCATTGAAAGGCTACATAACTTCAATGAATACCAAGCCTGTAGCTTTTTCTGATCATAATATGGTATGCGCCACATTAGACAACGCTGAGTAGATTAATAGATGGGATGGGTTTTGGAAACTCAACACTGCTTTGATGCGCGATATTTGCTATCGTAAATGTGTAGAGAGCTGTTGGCGCTATTGGGTTGAACGGAAACACATTTATGACGACATAATGCAATGGTGGGAAGATGTAAAATAGATCTAAAGTCTATGTCAAGAGAATATTCGATCAGAAAGACCAGAGAATTGCGAAAACGCAAAAAATCATTGAGTAGATTCTTGATTAAAGTTAATGAGAATGTCAATAAAGGTGAACAAAATAAATAAAATAGAGGAATATAAATTCAATATATCAAAAATTTGATCAAAGGCACAAATGCACGCTGAGGGTGAGAAACCTACAAAATATTCATGTGGACTAGAAAAATCACGTGGTATTGAGAAATTAATACGCTCAATAGAGGCGGTTGATGGTACAACTGTTTCATCAAGCAGAGAGATGGGGAAAGCTGTGCATGACTATTATCAACAGTTGCACACATCTGAAGGGAGTGACGACACAGCTACTAAACATAGTTTAGCTAATATGACAGTAACGCTATCTGGCTCATCTTACAGAATCTGTGAACAACCTTTAACACTACAGGATTTGTCTAAATCGCTGAAAGGCATGAAACCACAAAAATCGCCAGACTGTGACGGACTCTCTGTAGAATTTTACCAAACATTTCGGCATTTATTAAATCCAATCCTTGAAGAGCTATTATCCTGCATTTTTAAATGGAGACACCTTCCCCCATCAATGGCCAAAGCATATGTTCGACTGATATATAAGAGGTGATAGAAACAAACTTCAGAATTACAGGCCAATTTCATTACTGTGTGTGGATTATAAAATTATATCGAGAGCACTAACCTGAAAACTCGGTTCAGTCCGAGACGATGTGATTGACTCCGACCAAACATGCTCAGTACCAGGTAGAACAATCTTAACAAATACTCTACTTATAAGAGATATCATACAGTTAGTGGAGAAAGACTCTATACCAACAGCGATCATAGCTTTAGAGAATGAGAAAGCATTTGATCGCGTTGAATGAAAATTCTTGTTAAAGTCATTAGAATGTGTTGGTTTAGGTCCAGGATTCATTAAGTGGGTCACTATTTTATATGCCAACATAAAAAGCGGTTAGTTAGTTAGTTAGTTAGTTAGTTAGTTAATGATCATCTGACTGAATCAATCACCCTAGAGCGGGCTGTAAGACAAGGCTGTCTCTATCACCTCTTTTATTCGTAATAGCTATTGGGTCGCTGGGGTCTTCACTGAGGCAAAATACTCATTTTCAGGGAATATGTGTTGATGGAGTTGATAAGCCGGTAAAGGTGTCCCAGTATGTCGATGATACAACCGTTTCTGCAGGATCAAATAACGATTTCAAGATTTTGAAAGTATTATTGAAAGAATTTCAACAGGCATCAGGCTGAAGATTGGACACGGAGGTCGTGATTGAAGTTGCTTTGCTTTTGATGTAGATGCTGTCGCTCTGCTTTGCTCTCCTCTCGCCCAGCGCCGGATCAACATTTTGTCATAAGTATGAAAGGATTTTTAGTGACTTGACGACGTGACTATTAGGCCCCTTGCAACCCCCAAATAGCGCCACGTGCATTCAACTTAATATTTTTAATAGCAACAGGTTATAATTCTAAGTTAAATTTGGATATTTAGTTTACAAACACTGGATTTTAAATTTAATTTTCCCCGTTTCTTGTTTATTTAATCACAGGCCATTAGTGTCATTTCTTTACTCTTAGTTGGTAGTATTATCATTCAGTTTCGTCATAATATTTTTTATTTAAAATTGTCCTTATTCCCGTTTTGAGATTTTATTTTACAGACTGTCCTCGACCCCCATCCCACCTCCATGAGAAATAAAGTAATTCCCCCTCCCACCCCCTCCTCAACACGGCAAACAACATCGACACCTACCAACAACAGTTCATTAGGCAACATCAGGTAACACACTCCCAGCAACAACTTTTTTTCGACTTTTTTCAGTTTTAACGCTTGTTTATAGCAACCCTTCGGGGAAGCATCGCAACCCCTCGGGAAAGCACCTCTCAGAGTGAGCCATGGCCCAAATACATCTCGGTGTGAGCGGACAATAAACCAACTAACCTACCTACCTACCTACCTACCTACCTACATACCTACCAACCTACCTACAAACCTACCGTTATGTATTGAGTTAAGTATAATTACCTTGAAATAGAAATTTTTATGATTCTTCTCTTAAGAGAAAAGGCAAAAATTAAACACAAAGACTGTAATTGAGTTCAAATTTATCCATCAATCAAACCATCACTATAATTAACTACGTTACGCATAGGATGACGTAGTAATCAATGGCGTCATGTATGACGTAGATAGTTCGTCATGATCACTTAATTGATGATGGACTAAAGCGTTGTACGAATTGTATGTCTACTATTTATTAAAGATGTCAATGAATATTTTGAAACTAATTTTTCTTTTAAACATATTTTATTGCATATATTACAATGGGATTGGGCACAGGTTGTTCGAAACTTAGAAAATCCCTCTCGCTACAGAAATAAATTATAGGCGGCAAACATAAACATATACACAAAATAACAAAGTAAACGTATAAACAGATTAAATATTATAATACTTGTACATCATATTGAGTATTTATATGAGAGAGAGAGAGAGAGAGAGAGAGAGAGAGAGAGAGAGAGAGAGAGAGAGAGAGAGAGAGAGAGAGAGAGAGAGAGAGAGAGAGAGAGAGAGAGAGAGAGAGAGAGAGAGGTATAGTGAAGAGAGAGAGGTATAGTGAAGAGAGATCCAGAGAGGATAGTGAGGCCAGTAATTTTGCCCAGCAGTAATATTTTCAGGATGACCACCATAACAAAACGCCAAAAGGGCCAGTGTTGCTCACCTGGATCATTTGCACCGGAAAATATGGAAATTTGGGTTGAAAGCGTCCAGGTCGTTTAAGAGGGGTATCATTTGGCAATCTCCGGACGATTTTTAAAAGAAAAACTAAGATTTTCTAAGATTTTCTAAGATTTTCACTCAGACAATTGTCCGATCAAAACTCCGATTGGTATTTATTTATGGGCTATCCTCCATAGGGCCCTTCCACCAAAAATTGGTTGAAATCCGCCAAGGCGTTTAGGAGGAGTTGAATTTTGACCCTTTAGTGTCGACACCGGCCAAGCCCGGCCTTCTTAGTGGAACAGCACCCAGTCAAAATAGTTTTAAAATATTCAACAGCTTGCTTGTATAGTTTTCTGGAAATTGATAGTTAGGCAGTTCAGGGATCGATGGATCCCAATACGGCAAAGTATGTGTGGAGCTTGGCTAAAGATGGATTAAAACTATCTTAGCTAAAACTGGAAAGGTCAATTAAAGCGGCACTCTCTGCTATTTAACAAATTTCAAAGTATGGAAAAATCTCGAAAATCAATATAATTTTGATGCAGATTATTTCCAAGCATAGCATAGAATGAATCTGTCATATTTTATTTAAATCGGATAGTCTCTTGCTTATGAATCAAAATCAGAATATGTAATTGGCGCAAATGCGATCAACGTATACATATCCGACATAGGTGTACAAGACAGATAACGTACTATACAATAAAGGTTAACTATCAGCAAACGCGCGCGAGAAACTGATTCAGATCTTGTGCTAAAAAGCATAGTAGATGTGCTAAGTTCCGAGTTAAGCCAGCAAAATGCTATTCAATATCCGTAGATTCCTGTGAAAACAAAGCTGACATTGACCATCTTAATGGTATTTTACGAAACTGTGAAGGAAATCAGCCTGTAGAGCGCTTTGTAATCTCTATTGAGTCAACAGGGCATAAAGAAGAAGAAATGGCAGACGCACTTCTGTCATTTCGTCAACGGGTGTGGCTTGACATAAAGCAATGCTGTGGCCGAAGCTATAGCATGTCTGGTCGTTACAAGGTTAGAATATGCAATCTCAATGAACTCGCGATATGATTATGATCCATACAGGGGCATTTGTTTAACCCCTCTTAACCCTTTAATGGTCCAACTGACAACATTACTTTGCAGTGATCTTCAGACATGGCTATTTGAAAGGGCAAGAGAAGAGTATTTTTGAATATTTACCACTAGAATTTACAAAAATAATCTAAAATTAAAATATCTCAAAAAATATTGACCATCAAAATGTTTAATTAATATATCAGGTAGTATTTTGAGCGCGTTAAGCACGCGCTGTTAACACAAGAGCGGTTATCTTGTTGGCAAAGAATGCGGCAAATTCTGGCTTTTATTATTTTATTTTTTTATTTTACAAACAATATTTTTTCTTCACTTGTTCGACAGGTCGGTGTAAGAAAATGAAAGATAAAACTCAAAGAAAATTTAATTTCCATTCAAATACCGAAGAAGTCGAATGGCACGTCTTAAATAAGACGTCTTATTGGCGCATGTAGGCATAATTTTTTTTTATAGCTTTTCTAAGTCATACAAGGCGTTCCCGGCGTTTGCATGGTATCTTGATTGGGGAACAAAAATGGTCAATGAAGCTGTCATGCCACGTTGGTGAATTTACTATTAAACTCTCCAGACTTATTAGTGTTATTTTCACAAATTGTGTGTTTTGTTAGTGACAAAAACAGAGGGTGGGGTAGGGAGCATTAGGCCCCTAAAAGTTGTAGATGGTGTGTGGAGGGATAGAGGGAGGGGTGGTGGCTAAGACAATTTCTTTTCCTGGCAGCAACCTTGAGAATGTATAATAGTCAGTAAATAAAATAATACTAAATACAGGCATACTCAGATAGTTGATCAGGACAGTATATTTTAATATTCAACTGGAAAAACATCTGAAATTTACAGAGTGAACATGGTGAGGCCATATGCAGTGGACCAGTGGCTGTGGGACCTGGCTCTAGGGATATCTGTTCAGCATTATCCCTTTAATGGTGAGGATTGGTAAATGATATTTGAATTTTTGCTTAGTGAATGGCCATTTGTAGGTCAATGGAAGATTTTTTTTACTTTACTTTATTGTACTGCACCAGTAACAAAGCCAGCCATTCATTTTTCAAAAAGTAATCTTCCCTTGGCTTACAAATGGACATCTTCCAAGACATACCACTACGCAAGCAATTTTTGGCAAAGATGACAATTTCCCCATTAAAGGTCAAATTTCATTAAGAAAATTTCCTTTTTTTCCACACAAAATGTACATTTACACTTTGGAGTTCAAAAGAAGGCAATTTCTTTAATTTACAACTGAAATGGCTGGCTTGATTATGGAGCCAGACATCTCAAGATCAATACAAATGATGTTTTTTTGACAATTTGGCCTTTAGAGGGTCGAAACCTACTCACTTTGTTATATTACATATGTTATACTATGTTAGGAGACAAAACTGTTGATAAAATTATAAAATGATTGAAAAGAAATTGAGAATTAGTCATTCTTGGGGCAAAGTAATTTAAATGAGCAATTCCAAGTCCTAAAAATTTACCAATTTATCCAATGTGATAACTGAATTAGTACAACTTCCAATTACCATCAGTCCTTGTCATTGTTAAATTGAATCTGCTATCTAGAGCCTATAAATTTCCAAATTTCCCTGTATGGGCGGAGTTACACCTCTGTCTGCCTGGAACTTGCTTCCCCACATCTAATTTTCCACTCCTATTTAAAAGACAAATTGGTTTCTATGCTTGGGCAGATGTGTGTGTGTGTGTGTGCGTGCGTGCGTGCGTGCGTGCGTGCGTGCGTGCGTGCGTGCGTGCGTGCGTGCGTGCGTGCGTGCGTGCGTGCGTGCGTGCGTGCGTGCGTGCGTGCGTGCGTGTGGGTGGGGGGGGGGGCAAATGTTCAGCAATGCTTTAATATGGAGTGAGTGGCAATGCCACCTAATGTATCTGAACCAATTCATGGCATGGGACTTGCAGATGCACATATCTGATTATCAAATGCTAAAACATTTTGTAGAACTTGCACTGTTTGCATACGCTGAGATAAACATTGATTGTTCTTTCTATACTATCTATTTTATCAAGCATATCTCATCAGTCACCCACATATTAAATGATGTAATTATTTAAATAATGTTGTTATTAGATGTAGATTGTTAATGCAGAATTTGAAGTGGATGTGAGGCTCTACATGGTTGGTTCTCAGTTATTTTAACTACATACACATAATTTATGCAATAGCAGTTGGTATCATGTCTTGAGGCCCAATAAAATAATAATAGTCCAGTCAATCTAGGCCAAAGATATTTTAACCCGGAACAAATTGCAACGGAATTTTTTTACCTCGCCCAGTGTATAGGGGGCCATCATGTACAACATATCAAAAGTACTCCAAAATTCCAATAGGGGAAAGGGTAAAGTTTGCATAATTATTACCAGATTTGGGCCATTTCACCTGAAAAATCCATTTTTCTTTATTTCTTTAAAACCGGTATGTAATATATGTGTGACTGGGTATTTTTGGACTTTTTTAGTAATAAATGAATACGATTGACATATTCTCCACAAATTAAATGTATTGTGTTATGCCACTTGCATGAATTTACCTAATACCATCATTGATATTGATACAATACATATTATATTTTATTATGTCACGGTATTGTGTATTTCTAAGCTAAGCTAAGATGAAATAGTATGGCATAGGTATCTGGTTTCTACTAATTTCATCTTGCATCAATTATCCAAGTCATCTTCCTCAATGAGCGTTATTGAATTCGAGCAACTGAGACCCTTACAGTCTTCGCAGGCGGATGTGCAGCTGAGCCCATGTTTTCTACAGGTGCATCTCTTTGATTCACAGCCAGTTTTGCAGCTGCATCTAAATGAATACAGCAAATCGTCAGGTGCTGCCAGCATGTCAGTCTTAACAGGCAGCATTTGGTGGTTGAGAACTTTCCAGCCCCATTCTGTTGGATCCATATCTCCAGCATCTCCTCTCCAAACTTGAATTTGGTAGTACACGCGAAGACTGTGAAACTTTGCGGATGCGGGTGTTGGTGGTAAATCTCGTGCTTCAACATACTTGGAACTTTTGCAACCTTCTCCCTGAATCGCTTGTACCGCAAAGCAACTAGACTATCCATTGAAGTGCCATTGTATAGAATAAGCATTGCCTTCTCACCTGCTTTTATCACGTCATCTTTATTCGCATTACTCATTGTAAACACTTCAGCAATTTGAGAGAGTTCTTTGCAGCACTGGATTTTGCTAAGGGATGCAGATTTTCCAATTCCATAAAGCCTAGATGTTGAGTCACAGCCAAGGATAGCATGGATAAATAAAAGCTGTGAGCACAAACAGAACCCGAGTTTTTCCTTTGCCATTTTGATATTCCACAGTCTTTGCATTTTGCTTTGGCTCTGGTCTGAAAAATAGCTGACAGCCATTCATATCAGTATGCTATAGAAGCAACACCAGTAGGTCGGTATCGTCTCCAACAAGAGCAGTATTTGTTGACTTTGAAGCCAAGATAGCCGTTTGCGTAATTAAGACATCAGCATCACCGCTTGCCTTTATCGTTAAGCATCCAGCCTGTTCGAGAGATGAACTTAAGATTGATATGAACCGATGTTTGTTCTGCTTGTTACTAAGAAAATCAGGCTTACTCAGAGTTACAACAGTTTGCGGAGTCAGTACAACAGTTGCGCCTGATCCACGAGTTCGCCTCTTATGTGTTACATCTTTTATGTCTGGGCCTTGGTCATAACCATCAAAAACTACTGTAGCCTTTCCATATTTGCTTATGCAATATTTTACATATCTTTGACAAACATTTGCAAATGTCTCTCCACGCTGCCATGGAACACGGTGTAATAGAGCTCCTCCATCAAGCACATAGTGGACAGAATCTGGAAGGACTGCATCTTCATTTTGAATTAATTTCCACAATGCATCAGCAAGTGCCGGCTTATTTGCTTCCCATGGAAGAGATGAATTATCAAAGAGTGCGGGCGGATGAGTGCACAACTCATACTCAAAATAAGATGCTGGATTCCCTTTTGATCCATTTGTAGAAATTAAACTGAGTCTTTGAAATAGGAGTTGTGGATCAATTTGTACACATTCATCATCAATCTTGAGAGATGTTTTGGATGCTAAGGTAATAGCTTGTCTCTTTCTCTGGAACGAAATGCTTGATACACATTGGCCACACATCGAATTAATAATTGATTCTCCAATATCTTTAGCATCGTCAACATTGACTGATTCATGTGCAGACAATCCACTAACAAGTCCTCTAAGACTTGCAAATGGATTCAGTTCACTAAGGATTTTGAGAATTTTGTAAGTATCATCCATATCACGCTTTATTCGAGATTGTGTGGAATCTTTGTGTTGTTCACTTGAATCACAGTTTACCCCCAGAGAGCTCTTGCATTTTATTAACGAGGTCGTACAGGGTCATTATTTTCAAGAAATGCCATTGTCGCACTACATGCTCTTACTCTGTCCAAGTCTTCTGGCCTTCCATGTTTTTGGGATGAGCAAGATGAGTGCAGCTGAGGGATATTTTTCATGGTTCGAAAATTTACGCTGCTGCTTTGATGGTATACTGCATTGACAACGCATAAATCCGGCGTGAAGGCAAGCCGCCCAGCTACAAGTTTGCTCCCATTCGTCTTTTCTCTGCTCACAGGCCTCGGCGATACTACATTGAAAGTCATGAGTACTTACTGGATAAATATCATAGCCACGTTTCTTTCCATCTTGAATTTTTGCAGGGTATCCGCATAGCAAACAATGTTCACTAAAATTGAATGTTGGACTGTGTTCGCATGGGTGGCGGAGATTGTTAAATTTTCTCTGCGTCACGGGCAATCCGCTTGGGATCAATGAACTCCCGTCGACATTTTACATGAACCCTCTGTCCTACTTCAGCTATGACATCGCTTTCACGGGCTCTGCTAGCATTGTTAATACCGTCACAGCCTTTAACTCGAAGCTTAACAGTTTGTGAGCCATTTTCTAGGCTCTGGTTACAAATAACGCATGTATCTAAATCCATGTCCATATTCTGATTGAATTGTATAGAAATTTATTCAAATTGTGAGATAAAAGTGAAAATTAAAATGCAATTTATTTTAGATAAAATTTTAAAAGCGAAACACAAAATTAAACTTACTTTAAATATAATTTTTTTAAATTACCCCGGCCCTGTGCATACAACCATATTTAATCTGTGGTTTGGAGAATTTGTACAAGTGGTTCAAGGCAATATTTCCAATTGCTTACTGTCTTCCGTGACCATGAAATTCAGAGCTTAGACAACATTTCTACTTCGTTTATTTGCGGAATGAAGCAGGTAAGGGAAGTTTCATTATTCGGATAATGGCGGTAGCTAAATATGCGAATTTACCCACTTTCCCATCGAGGGATTTTGGAGGACTTTTGATATGTGACACCTGGCAGTCCCATGAATGCCGCAGAAAAGAAATAAATTCTGTTGCAATTTGTTCTAGGTTAATTTGTAGTTTTACTGGACTATAACCCAATCACATGCCTCTAGCAATTGACGTAGGTAAATGTAGAGAATTATCTTCCATGGTGAAGGTTAGGGTTTCTTTTACTATGTTTTTGCTAAGCACAGCAAAATAAAGATAGGAAAATAATAAAACCATGAAAATTCAAAAAATGTTACAATCAATCCAGTCTTATGTAGAAATATAAATATTGCAATATTTTTGGGAGCAGGTAAATTGTATCCATTGTTGCAGGTACATGTAGGTAATGAATCATAGACATCCATATGCTTTAACCCTTAAGGGCACGTAGCTATTCATTAACCATTTATCCCGCTGAATTCCCCACAAAATTTTCAATGTTACCATCCAGGAAAACTATTGAATATTTTGAAATTAATTTGACTGGCAGGTGTTGCTGCATTAGGCAGCAATGGCTTCCAGTCAAATTAATTTAAGAATATTGTATATCTCAATAAGAATATCTCAATATTGTACACAAATAAAGTGGAAATTGAATACATTCCGCCAAAACTATTATTATTTAGAGGACTAATGAGGTGTAAGATAAGATTTACGGCAAGCAAGATCTGTGTTTACTTTATCACGTCAGTGGCCGCTTGACGGCCAGGCTGACGGCCAGGCTTCCCCCGTTCTAAAAATAATAACGTAATGACGTCACGAAAAAACCTCCTAGGAAATTTTGACCAGCGAATTACCTTGACCCCAAATGGAGATATTAAAATTTGCATTGGAAATTATTAGGATCTAATGCTCAAGAATTTGATCAGGTTTGAAAATGCATAATTTTAAATCTTGAATCTTGATTCAGAACGCGAGATAAAAAAATGAAAAGTTTAATCCGCAAGGGAGGTAACCCTCATAAATAGATCACTGAAATAATCTTATCAAAGTAATTATCTTGTAGGCCATAGGCCTATAAATTACCAACATTCAGATACGTGAACTGAGCTAATACTTTATCTACGCTGGATGTATGCACATAATTGTGATTTGAGACAAACTCAAATAATCAGATTTTTAGCCGTATCTAAATTCCTTGGAACTCTTCTATGAAAGGGCATACGCGAATACATTAGATTGCGTGTTGCTTTTATTTATAGCTTACAATTAAAATTGTATAGTTACCTTGAAATTGATATTTTTATGTTTCTTTTCTTTAGAGAAAAGGAAAAAAATCTAAACAATTAATTAAAATACTTTATTGACATAAAATACTTCACTGCTCCTTACAAAGCAAATATTGAATAGTATATGAGGTCCACATAAATGATATAGTCCAGGACATTTCGTCAGAGAGGTGGCAGTTCGCTGATGATTGCGTATGCTACCAGAAAATTCATGACCCCCAGGACTGTGAGGCACTCCAACAAGACATAAACATGTTAGGTAACTGGGCTACGACTTGGGGAATGCGCTTCGAACCATTAAAAGGCAGCATGATGAGCCTAACCAGTAAAAAACAAAATAAAATTCGACTACACACTAAAAGGAACGATCTAAGTTTTGTTTCATCAGTAAACTACTTGGGCATCAATATCACCAATGACCTAAGCTGGAACAACCACATCGCTGTGATCTGCAGCAAATCATGCAGAACCTTAGGAATATTGCGGAGAAATATTCCATTCTGTTCCCAAGAAATCAGACTCCAAGCATACATGGGATGATGGGACTGATTAGACCAGTACTGGGGTATGCAAGTACAGTTTGGGACCCTCATCAGATAACACTTCAGACAAACTAGAAAATGTGCAAAAACGTGCAGCTAGATTTATCACCTCAAACTATAGCTATGAACCAGACAATATGACAAATATAATGGAAACCCTAAAACTCCCACCGTTGTCGGACAGAAGGAAACAAACCCGCCTTATCTTGTTCTACAAAGGTCTATAGCAACAGGCAAAGATATCATTAGACAGTCTACAGACTCCAATTGGGAAAACTAAAAGCATGCACAACAGCCACTTCAACCAAATTTACGCAAGAACTGACGTCTTTAAATTCCGCGTTATTCCCAGTACGATAAGGGATTGGAACAAACTATCACAGGATCTTCAGAAGATACTCTGCATATCCTACAAAAAAATTTACCGAATTAATCAGAGGCAAAAAACATGTCTAAACCAGCTACTTGACGAATGTGCGGCGAAAATAATGTCCTTTGGATGTTTCGCCATAACTAATCAAGATCAAGATCAAGATGTGCTTTTAATCTAGATCCATCCCTACCAGCAAGCAATATAACTGGGAAGGGAGGCTATGTAGCCAGAGTATCCATCTCTACCAGCAAGCAATATAACTGAGAAGGGATGCTATGCATAGGTAGACAGAGTATCCATCACTACCAGTAAGCAATATAGATGTTCTGGGAAGGGAGGCTATGTATAGGCTAATGCATAGGCTACTTTTAATCCAAATGATAACCCATAGTATCACATGATGCACATGCCATTACACATTCTATTCCATTTTTGCGGCAGGAACATTCATTTGTGGCACATTAATGACACCTGTGTGTTTGCACTTGCACCGTATAAATTTGCGGACCTTCGGCGCTACAGTATCTCGCTCAACCATGATTTGGTGAAGGCATCCATCAGTCTCCGTCAAACCCCACCCACAGTCTTCTAAGCTGTCATTGCCTAGCTCCTTTCATCTCGCCACCTGGGGGTGGCCACACAGGCTGTGGTAGTAGGCTGCAAGATCGATAGTAGGTAGCCGTTGTTGGTCCACTCCCAGCCATCAGTGCCATATATCTTGCAAACCTCAGAGTAGTGAGCTTGTCCTTGTTAAAGCAAGCAGAAAAGTCGAATTCCAGTTTCACCAACGTTTTCTACTGTATTGACCCAAATGCTGATCTTGGTGGACAGCATGTGTATGTCTGTGGAATTTTTCAGCCACTCCAAGCATATATGAATAGAACATGCTTCCTGATATCTGTATGCACTCTGTCACATGCTTCTTTCATGCTGTACATCTGTCCTGACTGCTTTCCTTTCCCATCAATATATCTGCCATAGCAATGCCAGAGAGATGCAACTGAATAACCAATATGTCAGAGTCTTCCGCAACAACAACAACTACGGACTGTCAATTACAGGCAAATTCCAACGCTGTTGACACGATTAGTGGGTCTGCATCTCCATTGCTTATTTTCACACTATGACCATAAAATTGAAGGTGTTTTGCAAGGAAGGCAATAAATTGTGTTTTGTTTCGTTCATTGGACAGACATGTCTCATGATCTTTGTAAACCTTAGTCGTATCTGCCATCAAAACACCGGCTGAAAATTTGTCAGGTTGGACGACGTTTGTGTTCGTGGTCTTTTGGTGATGTCTTCTCGCACCCATCAAAAACGATGCTGCACATATTATACTTATTTCTGGCAAAGTAACTGCGAGTATGTTGCATTCTTTTCCCACCTCGAGTAGTGCAGCAGCCACCCACAATCAATTACAGGCATCACCTGCTGCAAATTGGGAGTTCCTTATTTCAAAACCAGGTTCGTCAAGTCTATTTTGGATTGTCTTAGCTAGTTCAGATTTGTCTATCTTTCTCACAAAATGAGCTTTGAATAGATAAGTTGGAATTGCTGTCATGATGTCATGTCATATGCAAAGCATGGTGTAAGATATATATCCTCATCTTCCCTTTGTGCTAATGCAGTACAGGACATGAACAAAACTGATGGATCGATTTGAACCACCTTATTTTCCACTTTTTTGCCGGCTACAGTTCATTCAAGGCTTCTCTTGATGGTTGCATCGCTCACAGGCTGATTGTCCATACAGCATTGCATCGCAATACCAAGCTTCTCGATTTCATCGCAGTTGATGCCATCACCATCATCACGTGCTCTCAATCCACTAGCCAGAGACCGTGGTTCTGGACCGCCACCTTCAAACGGATTGTGCACCTGGAGCCTTCCCAATTTTTTCTTGTGTCTCTGCAATCACGGCCACCCCTCGCCATTCCAAATTCCACTTGCTGATAAGTTTACTTTACGCCACTCCCAATTTAATTGATCGAAAAAGGTTCATATTTCAAATCCTTGTAAAAAAGAATTCTACAAATTGGATCAATGTTGATTTTAAGTATGTGATACTGGATCTGTTTCTGCAACAAATGAGACCAACACATTTCTATGGAAATCTTTTCCCGGTCTGACCCTAATTCTACTACACTATAGCATTGCTCAACAATAACTGTTGAATATTTTGAAACTAATTTCGCTGTATGATCTTGCTGCCTATGACAGCAACAACTCCCAGTCAAATTAGTTTTTAAATATTCAAGAACATGTTTATTAAATTGTAAATTCACCTAAGACATACAATTCGTACACTTGACGGACTCTTTGATGTCCATGACGGAGTTATAATACGGCATTAAGATTGTATCGCCAGCCTACGTGTGACGTGATTGATTATGACGTTATGTAGGCCTACTCGAGTGATTATCGGGTTGATGGAGACTACACTAATAACGCAGGTTACAGGACTGGTACTAGGCCAATCCTGGCCCAATACAACTCGACAATGGCCTAGTACCAGCCCAGTAACCAGCCGGGTACATGGACAGACATGGCGTCTTCCAGTTGGCGGCGTCTGATTGCGGCGGCATCCTGGCTATCATCAATGTATGATTATTTGTCGTCAATGGAGGGATCCGATCTGCCACTCACGTATCTGACATCATAATGAATTGAGGAATCTAGCTTTAGCTATACCAAACGTATCTCTGACTAAACTCCGCCCACACTTCTCCCGTGTTGTGATTGATTGATCCCTGAACTATCAATTTCCAGAACACTATACGGGTAAGCTGTAGAATATTTTGAAACCAATTTGACTGGGTGCTGTTGCTGCCAATGGCAGAAACCGTGCTCAGTCAACTTAGTTCCAAAATATTCAACAGCATCTTTATTAAATATTAAAGACACAATTCGTACAACTCTAATATCGTTCGTTTGCCTGTACATCAGGATCTTTCATCTGGCTGGTGAGATAACACATACGCGTCTTTATAGTTTCGGTAATACTGTATTAATATACAACTTACGCTGGGACACTGTCAGTGGTCGTTTGCACAGTTGGCCACAATCCACAGTTTGATATTCAAGTCGTGGAGTGGGACCACCTATTCAAAACAACAAGTGACCGTGCCCAACGCCAAACTCCAACTGACTGCCGTCCCATGTCCTATTCGAAACATGTGGCGTCAGTACATAGTCACCAACCTTGGTGACAAACAGTTGCACTTGATCCGTGACAATACGTTCAATATTTACAGTACGTATTACTAGATTAACTACAAATTAAAGTATGGACACAACATATTCAACAATCCTCTTTCGTATAAGCCTAGTGTGTATATAATCCGCAGTAATGTGTGTAAGTCAATGGCGGTGTATGTCACTCGATGTATGTTAGTTCACGTGTGCGCTTATCTGTGGGCGTGGCTTGTTCATGTATTCATGCATGTGATGTGACTGTCCTGTGCGCGCGTGCCTTGGGTCCTCTGTGTGCTCATTTATGGGAGTGTGTGTATATCCAGTTCTGTCCTGGAGTGTACTGTATATATTCCGTATCCTGGTGCGCATGTGGTATATGTCTGTTTATGAATCGTGTGGTCAGTTGTGTGTTCTTGTGCGTGTCTTTGTGCGTGTGCTGAAACTCTCCCGTCCTCTGTACCATATTATCCCCTGGTACCGGGTGGTAAGACGGGTGACTGATTGGGTAGGTCTTGTGGAGAGTAGCTCGCCACCGTCACAACCCGCGTACCTACCGGTATCTTCCTTCTAGCGGAGATAGATGGAATGGATGGGATGACACAATGCTGTATTCTATTAATGATGACGCTTTTACTGGACTTTCTTAATTCTATAGTTTACACATGTAATTCCAAATTCTAGTCACGTGTCGCTTACCTATTCTAAACCTATTCTACTTAACTACAATGGATTCCTAAGAGAGAAGTATTTTAATAAAACATAACAAAGTTAGCCTTACGCTCTCTCTCTCTCTCTCTGTGGCCTAAGAGTGTAATTAACTAATTTGACTAAAACTAATTAACGTATATAATACAATCGTATAGCAGCATATTGCAACATGGTTACCTTGAATTACAGGAGTTAGACTCTGCACGTGTATTAGTATTCCGACTAATAACTGAGTGTTCCATTGTGGGCGTGTCGATTAATAGTCTATGCATATATTTGTCCATTTATTGATGTAAGGCTCGTGGCATGTCCATTCCAGTTTGTCACGTCTCACCGGGCGTGTCCATCATTCAGCGTATTCTGTAGTCGTGTCGTCGCGTGAGCGTGTCTGGGCGTGGCTATTGTCAAGGGTATGCGTGCGTTCGTGTGTGTCTTCCTGATGCAGATGCGTCCGCGTGTGCGTGTGTCTCTATGCCCGTCCATTTGTGTGCTTGCGTGCGTGCCTGCCTGCCTACCTGCGTGCGTGCGTGCGTGGTGACTCGGGGCCATGGAAGCAGCAGCTCCTAGTTAAATTATATTATATATATATATCTCGTGTAAGTAAAATTGGGACTGGGTATTCATGGTTAAAATATATAAATTGATTCCAAGAAGTGGGCGGGGATTAGCTTTAAATGGGTGTGGCGGAGCTGAAATGGATCCCTCTATATGGCTTACAAGTATGTTAATATCCGTCCATTGGAAGATAAAATATTAGTATCAAAGTTACTTACATTGGCTTGGACTGTATATCCATATTCGGTGAACTAATTAATGTCATTCATATTAGATTTCCATATAACTGGTGTTCTTAAAGCGGATTTGTCGCGCCAAAATAACGATATTCGATGACTGCCGGTAACACAGCGCTATCAATAAATTACCTTTTTCGCCAACTTGAATTTGAGTCAGGAATTGATTCATTAAACTCGACCCGTGCAACTAACTCTACTCAGCTGCTATAAAAAGATTCAGTCTGTAGAACAAGTTATCAGAAAAGGAGACGATTGGCCTTGGTTGCATGGCCGTCTGGTAACCGGGCTGGGTTCAAATTTCCCTGGAAATTGATAGTTCAGGATCTGAACTACATCAATCCATACAGAATGAGACCATCATATATACCAAGACCTAGCCCGCCTCACCGCACATAGGCCCACGAGTCAAGGGTTCAAACGCACACACTCCCAATAATCTCACTCAAAGCATACAAACGCTAACTTTTCTATACCATTCTATTTCAAAATCTAAAATCGACAGATATAATATCAAGATAATGTATTGAGAATAATATTATGAGAGGCTGTAGCTGCATTTATTATTGTTCTGGCACCACAAAGCTGTCCAGATCAGGCCAACACACCAGTCGACATACTTTAATTATGTAGGAATAGGAAAAATAAATTGAGCAGGTCACCAGTCGAATTAGTTTCAAATATTCAACAGCTATTAGGTAATTTGTTTATCAACAGCATACAATTTGCACACTTGGGGATGTCACAAGTCGAATAGACACTTAGAATCTTCGGCAAACAAATTAGTTTCAAAATATTCAACATTTATTAAATTGTAATCCTCATAAGGGCATACAATTCATACTCAAATGCGCAGGTGGGTTGGGTGGGGCGTGGCTGGGTCTCACTTCTCCTTTCGCTTTCATTTACATGTAAGAGAGGAGAAGAGAAGACCGGGTGAACGCACTATGCGCTAAAGGGTGAGGGTGTGGGTAGGTGAGGGTAAATGATGACCGTAATAATGGAAATTGGTGATAATACTAACGATGGCACTGGATGATAATAATATGGATTACAATTTTTGAAGATATAAAAGTGGCAATAGTTGGTGATCATGATTTAATATTATATTATGTTGAGTATTTTGGGGCCAGCCCGACAGGGGGCCGTTGGTGCCATACGCAACAACAGCCGCTGGTCGGACTGGTCCCAAATGCGCAACATTCTTTCCCTGTGCAGTTACCTTGAGATTTGTACTACGGTAACTATGGTTCAAAGTATATGAATCGACCCCAACATGTGCAATAATTGGAATCGATAGCATCTGTTATTCTTTTTTTGTGTATTTATTTGGTTTTTTTAAACATATTTTGCCATTCAGAACAATGGGAATGAATCACAAGTCACAATTGTAGACTTAGATACGACTCTTTCCCTAAAATATATTACATAGGCGGTATGTAGCTAGAGAACATTTATGCAATAGGTTGGAATGCAATATTTACATATATACATTAGAACGGTTGACCATTTAACACTTACATTTTTCAAGAAAGCTTCAAGTTTCAAAGATGAATGTCAATCTGCAGATCAAGAGAAGACTCTATCGCTCTCTGAAAATTAACTACTGGAATGGCTGGCTCGGTTATCGAGCCAGTCAATCAAGTTGTAACCGCACAAAAACGACCTTCTCCCGGTCTGCAAATTGTCACATCTAAAGGGCACTCTAGAAGCATTTTTGGTTGATCTGTGTGTTAAAGGGTTAAAAGTTTGAATATTTCAGCGATTGCACTGTCTCTGTTACAAAAAGATTAGTTCAGTATAGTATCATCTCCATGCACCTTTCCAGTTTATCCATCCATCAAATTACGCCATGCACAACTACGAGGAGTGTAGGATGGCGTCATTATTAAATAAAGCGTGAATGATTCGATTTACACCGTCTTAGAACGCTTAATAAACCGACATGTACGAATTGTGTGTCTTTCCTAAATAAGAAACATAATGTTGAATATTTTGAACCCATCCGACTAGGCGCCGGTCCATAGACTGTTATTCTTGTTAATCTATGTATATTTGTATTATGTAACATTATTATGTTAATTTCTGAACAACCCGTTATGATGATGTTTTAATATTACATATTCTGCTGGGTACTTTGGTGCTGGTCCGACGGGCGGCTGTTGATGCCATAAGTAGCAACAGCCGCTGATCGGATCGGTCCCAATATACACAACAGTTTTTTCTCTGTACAGTTATCCTGAGACTTGTACTACAGTAAATAATGTTCAGAGTATATAAATAGATTCTAACATGTGCAATAATTGAAAATGACAGTAACTGATATTTCTGTGAAGTCAGGTATACTATTAATTTCTTTTCATTGTTATGATGGTGCGTTAATATTATATATTCTGTTGGACATTTTGGGGCCATCTCGACTGGCGGATGTTGATGCAGCAACAGACGTTTTGCCGGATTGGTCCCAAGATGCACAGCAGCTTAACTCTGTACAGTTATCCTGAGGTTCAAAGTATATAAATTCATGTATGTAAGGACATGATGTCTAAATACAAGTAAATAGCAGTACATGTCGTGCAGCTCGGAGGTGACGTGGACTGTCTCCAAAATAGAATAGGGACATTACTTAGTACCACTGTAGGATACTTTTGACCATCAAAGTGGTTTTAAATGGACAATAAGATTCACGTCTTTGCATAGTCAATGCCCATTTGCAGACCAGGAGAAGAATATTTTTGAAAATTTACCACTGGAATGGCTGGCTCGGTTACCGAGCAAGTTATTCCAGTGGTAAATTTTCAAAAAATTTCTTCTCTTGGACTGCAAATGGCCATTAACCAAGACGACTGTATTACTGTAGTGTAGATGGTACCGAGTTTGTCTCTTCGTTGCGTTACGTAGAATAGACAACCCCCTCCTTTTTTTGTTTAAAGCGCGAGGCCCCCTTAAGGGCGAGGCCCTAGGCTGTAGCTGTAGGTGGGTAATCAGACCCTGATGTTCGGTTCGAATATTCGAATAGTCATTCACATAGGTCAATATGAACGAATACTCATATACGATATGAATATTTGAATATTTATGAACCATAACAAAATTGTCTTAAATTGGATTGAAGACAAAATATATTTTTTTCAATATTGCTGCAGAAATGTTGTTTTGTCGATCAATGTGAAACTTGGTTAATTTCTCGGTCATATTTTAACTTGATTTGGTGTTAATTATAAATTGGATCGAAGGCCCGGAATAGGTTCAATTGACCAAAGAATACATAAGCTCTTCGCTTAACATTGCTCAAGTATTTATACGTAATCATAAGAAACTCAGAATGCAAGAAATCGATTCTTAGCGCCTGCACCTTTCAATGTTTTTTCTTGTGGCGGTTAGGTGGGTGGGTATCCCCGAACACCCTTCTATGAGAGGCGGGAACCATTTAATATCTTCCTCCAGACGATACCATCCGGCATGGCCCTTTCGTGGAACCTGCTCCCGCCCCTCAAATTTTCTTCCGGCATCCCTGATCGAAGTTCCCGAAGATGTCTGCTGATTTGGGGACCAAAGATAAGAGATCAAGTATACCCCTTCGTGTCAAAGTTATTAGTTTTGTCTTTTTGCCAGAAACGAGTGCATGTTGTCCTGCACAGTTCAGTTTCACTTTCAGTTTCACGTTTATCACACTCAGGCTACAGAGGCAGCATATGAGGGTAACTATTTTAGAAGACACCCCATGACACCCACGGTCATCCCTTTAAGGAAAATGTTAGAACTGCGACTACGCCGACGGTTTTTCATCCCAAAGAAGCGAGTTGACCGTGGGCAGAGATACAAGTTATTTCTTAGTGTCGAGCTGCCCATTTATGCTATCAGTTTTAGAGGTTTCGACTTTAGCAGAAATGAACTCCTCTTATATTAGAAGATACTGTATAACCCATATCGGTACCGAGACAGAGGTGTACACACTTACAGGGAGAAATTGAAAACAAATTTTTTTTTTTTAAATGCCAGCCCCGGCCCCGGCCCCGGCCCCGGCCCCGGCCCCGGCCCCGGCCCCGGCCCCCCAAAAAATGTTTTTCGTCCGATCGATTAGAACATTGATAAATTCCTAATTGCTATAATTGTTATAATTTCTTAATTATGTATGAATTTCATAGTGCATCCCTCCAACAGTTTTCGAGAAATATATTTTTTTTTACAGAAGGTGTATCCCATAAGAAATATAGGAAATGGTTGATAGCAATTATAAACTGCATTTTCTCCTTGCGTTTTAAAGCGAATGACTATAGGCATTTGGTAGATATCTAGCACATATTGGGCCCTATGGTGTCAATGTGTCAGTCCTACTTTCCCTTACATAACATTTCAAATTCTAAATGCTTGCTGACGATATTTTTGTTTCTATTTTGCTGTCTTCTGAAATATTCGAACAATTCGAATATTCTTTGATATAATTATACGAATATTTAAATATCGATTTTTATACGAATACCGAACGCTAATTTCCCAACACTAGCCGTGATCCGGGTAAAAGAATCTAGATCCGGAGTGGATTAAGTGTCTGGATCTGTGAATATATCGGAAACTGCTTGGTCGATTTGGCTCATATTTTAACACATGAAATGATGTTACCAATTCAATTCAATTCAATTTATTGTGTTAAGAATCATACACTATGGTGTTCGGATACGGCACGTACAAATTAAAAACTTAAAATACGCGTTCATTTAACTGTGAGCGTATCTACAAAACAGCAGTTATGTGGAAGCCGGAATGATACAATGTATTAAGTGACGGTCGCATATTCGAATGCACGTGACCATACGCTAAGAGTCCACAGCGTTGAGCGTTATTCGAAAAATTCAGGAAAATCTGAAAAATCGGAAATTCCTGAGCTACTCGTTTTATGATTCGCGAGTAATGTTTAAAGCGACAATACCTGAACCCGTAATTTTGGCACCGAAAACGGAAATTTATTGTTATCACTATGATACTTATAGTGGTTAAACACTCCTTCATTTAGCATGATAGATCAGCTTTAACTATTTGATGATATTTTCACTATATAACCACCCCACCCCCACCCCAACCAAAGTACTCATGATTAGAGACTACTTTGATTAAGTTATTCCAACTCCGATGCAGAAATGGCTGCGGAAAGCACCGTTGCTAGTAACCAGAAGTACGGCTACCGACCATCTTGGATTCTTGTATATAGAAGCATACAATCGTCATGAAAGTATAAAGAACGACCCCTGTATCGTGAAAACATATCTAGTTGAAGATTTAGGCAATTGACATTTCCAGTTGACCCCAGTTTTATGGCCCACCCGTCTCTAGCTAAGTTCCACCCACACCTCACTCGTGTTGAGATCAATCGACACTTGAACTCCCTGACTACCAATTTCCAGAAAACTATACAGGGAAATGTTTAAATATTTTGAAATTAATTTGACTGGCTGCTGTTGCTGCCATATGCAGCAACAGCAGCCAGTCAAATTAGTTTCAATATATTCAACAGCATGTTTATTAAATAGTAAAGACATACATGTCATACAACCTGACGGACTATTAAGATGGACTAAATCGAGTAATTCATGACGTAATGATTATGACGCCATCCTCAGACACGTCGTGACGCAGTTGATTATGATGTCATATGATGGATGGATAAATTAGAAAAGACAATTAGACTTATACTCGATATCCATACGGATATATCCGTGTTTTAGTATTTAAGTGCGAATGGTATTATGCCAATCGTGGCTTATCATTCTAGATTCTTCGAAGATTCCAAATCCATTTACAAACAAGAGACCCAAGGCGCCTCAATCGCTCCCCTGAAATTTATGTGTTTCAACCAGAAAGGTAATCGCCTATAAGTAGAACACTAAGGTTTGGCCAGAACTACAACACGAACAAGGATGTGTCCTACCAAATTTGCTTAAAATTGGCCCAGTGCTTCTTGAGAAGACATTTTCCATTGCGTTACAATGGACGGTTTAGGCGGGAAATGTTTCAAGATGGACACCAACCAGTTTATCTGACTATTTCGAAAGTGTACAATTTGTAATCACCATACCCCAAAACTTATATAATACCAATTTCGGCTTCAAAATCCATTAAAATCAACAATTATATCTACCTAACACTGAATTCTGATTGGTCGATGGCGGCCTTGTTGTTTAATGTGCTAACATCACTTGAACAAACTAGAACGATCCTCGCTAATCATATTTGTCAAGTTTCGGCTCAATCCCTTCAGCGTTTGGTTTTTTAGAAAATTGAGTTATTTAAGATGGCCGCTGAACCATTTGAACAATTGATTCAAGTTCCCTTGAAAAGACTTGGTTCAGTTGTTGTCCTATAGATGGTGTTTCATATGTTTCGAATCAAAACCCCAAAGCGGTTTCAGACAAGATGTTTCTAAAAGTCAGTCAAAATCTAAGATGGCAATTGGCCAACTTGGCCGATCAGCTTACTTTGTACAAAGCTGAATCTCTAGAAGGGTGTTTTCTACCAAAGTTGGCTAAAATCAACGCACCTGCTCTCGTGGTCATTTTTAATTTCCTATTGGAAAATAATCCGCCAAAAACATGACCGCCAAACCGTTTATTCAACATTTTCGAAAGTGGCAAATTGAAAATCAGCATGCCAAAAACATTTATAAAACCAATTACGGCTTCAAAATCCATCAAATAAAAAAAAATCCAATATGGTCGCCAAACACGCTACATTTTGATTGGTCCATGGCGGCCATGTTTTTGATGTATCAACTTCTCTTGAACAAAGTTTAATTGACCTTAGCCAGATCCGTTCAGCGGTTCTGGAGACAGTCTTTTTGCTAAAAAAAACTAGGTCAACCAAGATGGATAACGAACTCCTTGGTTGGCCAATCGAATTCCTTGATTTGGTGTTGCCATAATTAATGATGTTAGCGGGTTTTAAAGATGTTTCTAAAAATCGGACAAAATCAAAGATAACCATCGGCCAAATTGGCAGATCGCCCTCATTTGAACAAACTCGAACCCGTATACCCTAAGGTGGTCTTGAGAAATACGGACGGATGATTGACGGCCTCTAGCCTACAGCATAAGCTTACTCGGCACCGACAGGTCAGCTAAAAATCAAGTATCTGACATCATAATCAAAATACGTGACTCGTGATGCGACGTCTCAATCAAATTACGTTAGTCGTCACGAATGGCAGGGCAAGCATTACGTTGTCTCATTTGCATATAAATAGAGCGTGAAATCCACACAATAATTAGTTAATTTCTGTAAGCGTATTTCGTCTTCATCGGCGAGACGCTCTCTTAACGCTTTTCACCCTGAAGAGTAATAATCAAAACTATTAAACACTCGTAGGCTGTTGGATCTTCCGAAGCTAATTTGTCTAGTATCTGCTGTTGTCATAGAACAGCTCCAAGTAATATTAGTTTCAAATTAATCAACAGAATGTGTATAAAATTATAAATGCTTTTATTGTATTGCTGTTACGGGTTCAAACGGTTGAGATAAATAGTGGATCAGTTGACGAATTATTGGCGCCGTAGTAAGCAGCATTATTTTGTATTCGAGCACTCAGTGACTGGATAATCAACAGAAAGAAATCCAAGGTATGTACCTGTTTCTAACATGGTTTCTATTTCTAACATTTGGTCCTTTTCATCACCCCCTACGGGCCTACCCACCCCGATGTCTGGATATAGCGATCAGCATCTCCGTCAGTCCATCCTACAGTTTAGTTGCGATTCCTGTGAAAGTAGGCCAATCTTACAAGTAACTACTTTGAACATGTGCATGTGCCTTTATCGGCAAAATCCATCCCTATTTGCCTGAGTTGACTCCCTTGAGATACATACATAATCTCTGAACAGAATTGAACCCGCACTTGTAAATCTCAGTTGATATATTGGGGACGCCCCACTAGTCCGACAGCCCAGTAGTCCGACAGCCCAATAGTCCGACAATGTTACCCACTAGTCCGACAGCCCAATAGTTTGACAGCCCAATAGACCGACAAATATACTCAGTAGTCCAACAGTTAGACATAGCAGAAAATTTACAAACCCAGTAGGCCGACAACACAATAGTTCGGTAATAGTAATTTTATTAAAATGTGAAATTGCTTCAAAACCGCGCAGATGTTGAAGTAGGATAAGATGGGAACGTCGTCATCGCGGAAATAGCTAATAATCTTTTTAACATAGGCCTATAAATTACTGTTGCCTATATCAGGCAAAACAGTCTTGGGCACTATACAAAGGCGTGAATGGCACGTGAACAACAACAATAACAGGAATAAATCCAGAATTTGATCCGATTATGATCTGTTTTTTTACCCGAATTAGTGGCAAAGTCTGGAAATCTCAGTTTAAAATCAAATCGGGCCTGCAGTTTTTGTCTTTAAAATACAGCTCCTGACACACATATTCGCACACACGTACATATGTGACGTTTGAAATGTGTCTTCTTCTGAAAGCTAAAAGATAAACAAACGTAGTTTTAATTCGTATTCTGTTCATCCATTTCCCAACAAATTCATACGATAATTTGTGCAAAATAAATGCTCTTTAGAATGTTGCAAGACAGCTATTTAGGACAATTTCATATGAAGAGAGCTACAGAACCAGCACACAGTTGTTTCCAGATAAATGAACTTGCGCACTCTAACCTGTCAAGATATTTTGCCAGTATGATGTTATCTGCAAAACATCATTTAAAAAACAATTTACTATATTAGTCATAGAAGTGTCATAAGCTATGTCAAGTTCCTCAGCAAATCCGCATTATCAAAGGACAACATAGCATCTTTGATGTAAATACCACACAATGCTTTTGTTTACTAAAGAAAGTCTTAGGCTCTGACTATTATATCTCATTTGCTCTGACTATTATATCTCATTTGATCTATTAACCAATCTACTGACTGACTGATTCATTGACCGACAGACAGACGGAGTGACGGCACCATCATCATGCCTCCACACATATCTCCTAAAGCAGGATGTGGTAGGTGATAGCTGATTGGTCGATTGATTGATAGATTGATTGATTGATTTGTTCATTGGATGGAGGGAGGGAGTGAGGGGAGGGATGGATGGAGGGAGGGAATGAGGGAGGGTAGGCGGGCTGCTGCTTGCAACAAGATCAATCCTCCGATTGCAGACCATCGCCCTCCCATTTTTGTCACACTATTCAAATTTTGTGGATTTCTTCAGATCACGTCAAAAGTTCTGGAATCCTATTGAATGTTTGCACCCTTTCGTGTGTTAAGATTTGAGGAAACTAGGACCAGTAGTTTCTGAGATATGCATATATCCAGAGTTTGATCTGATACTTCTCCGGGTTCTTTTATCCGGACCACAGCCAATGTCCGTGAATCCTCTTGCACGCCAAGTTCCCTCCTTTTAAAATTTGAGCCAAATCGGATCGGTAGTTCTTGAGATACACTTGCCGTCGGAGATGCACGCACGCACGCATTCACGCACACAGACTGGATCGCAATACCATCCTCCACTTACGGGCGATGGTAATAATAAGCGGCACGGAACGGTGTGACTATCATGCTTGGGGAGACAGAGACAGCTAATATTGTGTGTGGATCTTTTCAAACAACTAGAAAACCTTGTTTGACTCAGAGGGCCCGGCAATCACTGGGCATTCCTTTCTCTATGGAATAGGTAGCAATTTTATTCAAAGCCTTCATATTATTAAAATATATATATATATATATATATATAAAAAAAAAAATTATTATAAAAAGCCCATTTTCACCCAGAATCCTCCAAAAGGCATCTCTACCCATTATAAAGAAGCTATTTGATAAGTTTCATTAAATTATTTTAAACGATTCCGTATGATATGCCGTTTACGCGAATATTGACAAAAACCGTGAGTTTTTGCATAAACAACCAATTTTCACCCAAAATATTGAACCTATAAAGGTGAATTCTTCAAAAGGCACATCTGCGTATCATAACTGAGGTATACACCAAGTTTCATTAAAATATCTGATGCGGTTCTACCGTTCGGTATGATATGCTGTCGTGGATGGACTGACAGACGGACAGACACGGTGTTTACTATGGGGCCCTAATTAACTACAGGCGTCACATGGTCGATTATGGAGAAATAAAAATAAAGATTATTCTAAGATTTCGAAAACGGGAAACAACATCCTAATGTTTTTAGTATTCCGCCCTTATCATTGCGTCCTCCCAGCCACAACACACCGCCATTATCAACAATGGGCAAGACATACTCCTTATGCGAGATTTTAATGCATGGTCGGCAAATCTACCCGATGTAGATGAAGACGAGCGCGAAAACCCTGATTCTATCCTTAAAGATATTGTACCGGAATCGCTTAAGATGAAGGTTAGCTGTAGCCTAGCAACAATGAACATCCCTCTGTTAAGGTCCTCCAAAAACACTAAAAGAAACAATTCTGGGTATAGGTTAGTAGAACTGTGCAAGAACCAAAGTATATGCATTGTTAATGGGAGGGTAGGGGCTGACAGAGAAGTTGGAAAAACAACTTGTAATGGGGTTAGTGTTGTAGACTAGTGTATTGTTTCACCTGGTATTTTCTCTTTAATAGATTCCTTTGAAATCCAAGACTTTAACGAAATGCTGTCGGATAAGCACAATTCTGTATATATTGTTTTTAATTCGTAATGCAAATAGTACACATGAGCTTACAAACAAGACAGAAGAAAATGTAACCGCCCAGAAAATGAGATGGAAAGAGACCAACAGATCAGAATATTTATCCCATATAGAACCAGCACATGCTGAATCTATCCTCGAACGTCTAAACGCTCTGGCTGACTCGCCAGAAATAACAATTGGAAACATTAATATCATTGTAGAAGAAGTTACTTTAATGCTGAATACAGCTGGCGGGGCGGCAGAGTGTTGTGGGCGTAGAAGGAAGAAGAGAAAATGTTCAGCAAAGAATGATAAACCATGGTTTAATCAAGAGTGTAAAATAAAAAGAAAGGAATTTTACAAAGCAAAAAGGGTATACCTACGGGAGAAATCTGAAACAAATAAATAACAAAAACAAATTGCGAGCAAAAACTACAAAAAAGAAATTAATAAGCAGTATAAATTGTATTTTACGTCTTTTGTAAATATACTTCGCAGCACCAAAGATCGCGATCCCAAAGCATATTGCGACATAATAAAACCGCTCTCACAAACGCAACAAAAGCAGCCGCAAATCCCGATGCAGTCTTTTGTAGAACATTTCAGAATGCTAAATCAAGCATCGGAAGACGATACTCAACTAGACTTCCCACTTTTGGCCTCGTTAGAGATAAATGATTATTTAAATAAATCATTTAGCGAAAAGGATATATCTACTGCTATTGCGCAACTGCAAACAACAAAGCCAGCGGCACAGACCGAATAATAAATGAATTTCTCAAAGCTTCAACCGAAGGTACTTGTTTGCTTCAAATATACACAAAATTGTTTAATTTAATGTTATGTTCTGGCCATATACCAACTGAATGGACGAAAGGTATTAGATTACCACTGTACAAAAACAAAGGGTCGCTATTGGGCCCCGAAAACTACCGAGGTATTAAGCTCTTGAGTTGTTTCTGTAAACTGTTTACAACAGTCATTAACAACAGACTGACACATTTTGTAGAAATGTCAGGACTGTTAGGCGAAGAGCAAGCAGGCTTCCGGGCCGGCTACTCCACAATTGACCATGTATTTGCATTGAAAGCACTAATTGATATATATCTGTGGAGGAAGAAACGTTTATACTGTACATTTGTTGATTACAAAAATGCCTTTGACACAGTTAACAGGTCATTTCTGTGGATGAAGCTTTTATCAAATAACATAAACGGTAAACTATTTACATTATTATTCAATCTATACAAAGGAGCTAAATCCTGTATTAAAAATACAATAAATAATACTATGTCTGATTTCTTTACCTGTGAAATAGGCGTACGACAGGGGGAGAATTTGTCCCCTCTGTTGCTCGCGATATTTCTTAATTTACCTAAATTTTCACTTGGTAACGAAGACGTGGAAATTGTACAGGATTACGTTTACTTAGGGATAAAATTTGCATATAACGGGCGATTTACAATGGCGATAAAGTACTTGTACGACAAGGCAAATAGGGCAATGTTCGCCCTAATTAAAAAGGCACGAGCTCTCCATCTACCTGTCGATGTCCAACTGGAACTCTTCGGGTCCTTAATTATGCCTATAATATTGTATGGTTGTGAAGTCTGGGGATGTGCGAACATCAGCATGGTAGAACGGTTGCACTTACGTTTCTGTAGGATTCTTATTGGACTAAAGAGTTCCACACAGACTTCAATGGTATAGGGAGAGCTAGGCCAACCGCCTGTCAGTATCAAAATTAATGTGAGGATAGTCACCTACTGGGCAAGGATAATTAATGGAAAGGAATCAAAAATCGCACATAGACTTTACAACTTAATGAGCCTAATGTATTCAAACGACGATTTGCAATGGCCATGGATATCCCATATTCGAAATTTATTAGAAACTACGGGTCTTTTTAACGTTTGGGTTGAGCATAACCCAGGCGACCCGGATGAACTGAAAGTCGTCATAAAGCAACAACTAACTGATCAGTTTGTACAAAAGTGGAGGGGCGAACCTTTCAATGGTAAAGGGTGTATAACTTATAGAATATTTAAAGATGAATTCAAATTCGAAAATTATTTGATTTCACTCCCACAAATATTTTCAAAAGTACTTTGCAAGTTTAGAACTTTCAATCAAATTACCAGTTGAGGTTGGCAAATATGATCAAGTAAGACCCAGGCATGAACGCTTATGTACTCTCTGTAATGATAATGTAATGGGGATGAATTCCATTGCTTGTTCGAGTGTCCTGCCATAACTGGAGAGCGTAAACAACTCATAAAAAAGTATTTTCGCCTGCACCCAAATGCATTAAAAATGAAACAACTGATGAATGATCAAAACAGGAAGAAAATGATATCATTATGGAAATTTATAGAAATAATTTTCAGATGTTTTAAGCGATAATAATATTGATAAATCAACTCTCCAGGTAGGTGCTTTCCGGAAAGATTAGGCGATTCAATATATCCGTATGGATTCACTTCCGGATGAGTGAAACCACTCATTGGGATGTGAGTCCAGACGGATGTACAGGATCAACTTTCCCACGAGCGTTGGTTGTCGAAGGCCCAGTTGCACTAATAGCGCATTGGATAAGCGGTGTGTGTGCGCGCGTGTGCGTGCGTGCGTGCGTGCGTACGTACGTGCGTGTGTGTGTGTGTGTGTGTGTGTGTGTGTGCGCGTGTGTGTGTGCGCGCGCGCGTGCATGTGCATACGTGTGCGTGGGTGAACAGTGAAGGAGTCTGTACATTTTGCATTATCATTGTTGTATTCGTATACTTCAAAAGAAGTTTATCGAAATAAAGAAAATTGAAAAAAATTGAAAATTGAACAGATCGTCATCGCCACCAGTACCACATCGTACCAACATACAACCACTCACATAGCTACGCTATACGGGAACGTAGTGGAAGGGCGAGGATCGTGCAATAGGACGATGCCAGTACCACCACCTCCGCCACCACAACCATCACAACCACAACCACCACCACCACCAACACTACAACCATCACAACCACCACCACCACCACCTGCAACAACAGCACTGCCACCGCCGCCACCACAACAAGCAGCAACAGCAGCAGCTACCACAAGCAGAAGCGGCGGTGGCGGCGGCAGCAGTGATAACACTGTTGGATGCATGAATAAAGAATATATGGACATCGCAACATGAAAATGTAATTTGATTCTTTACTCCTAACCACTCGCCCACTCGACCCACCCAGTCTCCACTTGATGAAATTTATCACAAATCTATTTCTCAATATTTTTATTCATCAGACAATTTATAATTGCGACCCCGCAACTAGTATACATCTACCTATCGGTCTGTCTGTCTGTCTGTCTGTCTGTCTGTCTGTCGGTCGGTCTGTCTGTCTGTCTGTCTGTCTGTCTGTCTGTCTGTCTGTCTGTCTGTCTGTCTGTCTGTCGGTCGGTCGGTCGGTCGGTCGGGCGGTCAAATTTATGACATTTTACAAAGGCTATCAAACTGCTATTTTCCACCTTAGTCAATGCCACAATTTTACCGAAAACTGTGGAACGATCCTCTGGTGGTACGCTTCAACACATCTAACGAGAAATGTAATTGGTCCATTTTTTTGATAGCCATTTTGGATTTTCCGAAAAGATTTCCTGAAATCCGTTAAAACATATCTCATCTTAGTACACTTCGCAAATTCTAATCAAAATTTGGTGGAAGGATTTTGATTAGTTGATGTTTCCCACGAAAATCTTCCCAAACTTATATTTCTGCTTCACCTCCGTATGTTGATTATGTGATCTGGAAGAAACCTAGTACTTCTTTGGTCAGTCCGCCCATCCTTTATAACATAACGTAGGCCTACTATGCCAACGTACTATAACATTATCCATACATTTTTCTTGTGTGCGTTCGTGAGTGCGTGCTTTCCTGCCTGCGTAAAGATCCGCGCATGCGTATACATGTGTACGTATGTGCACATGAACGTGCATGCATATCAACGTATATGGTCGTGAACATACACTTACCATTCCAAAGCACGGCGTTTCATACCATGTAGTAATACTCCGACTCAATTGAACCACTTTATCGACTATTACATTTCTATTGTAGGGCTATTGGGTTGTCGGACTACTGGGTTTTGTAAATTCGCTTCCTCGTTGGAATGTTGGGCTGTCGGACTACTGGGCTGTCTGACTAATGGGTTGTCAGACTGTTGGGTTGTCGGACTACTGGGTTTTGTAAATTCGCTGCCGTGTCAGACTGTTGGGCTGTCGGACTATTGTGCTGTCGGAATACTGAGCTGGTGGACTACTGGGTTGTCATACTACTGGGTTGTCGGACTACTGGGCTGTCGGACTACTGACGTTACCCGGATATAATAAGGCGAGATGCGGTGTCAGAATTTCATTCTTCCCACAAAATATTGTCCTTTACAATTAACGTTATGTCAATGCTGTTTGGATCCGGGGTTTGGGTGGGGTGTATGTGATATGCCGTCTTGTGGTGGGTCTTGTTTCTACTGTTTTTTGTGGCATCGTAGAAGCATGTGAATTCTATGTGATGGTCTGGTGGACGGGCACAGTTCCACCGGACAAAATTCCACCCTGACATAATAGACATAACCCAGCAAAGTCCTAATCCCACTGAACGAAATCCCACGCGGACAATATCCCGCTGAACACAATAGCACCTGGACAACATTGCACTGGACATAATCCAAAATTGGATCGTCTGCTTGGCCAAAAGTAGTCTGATTTCAAAATGTTTCATATATTAAATTCAAATTTATAATATAGGCCTATATATGCAACCTGCTTTTGGCAAATATTAAGATGTAGGCCGCTACGTCCAAAACCAACAATCACTAGTACGTTCGTCAGCGTAAGTGTATCCAGGTTGATGGCGTCCCTGATTGGCCTGATATGATCATCAGTACGATTATATTTTTAGCTATGCCCCTCCCATTTCTATCCAAGCCCATCCCACACTTCCAGGGTTGTGCCCATCGTCATGTTGCACGGTCATTCCCCCCCCCCCTACCCACCCACCCACCCACCCCAACCCGTTCCGCTCCAGTATTGCGTACAGTGTTTGGATTTTGATGTCTGCGCTAAGGTCACGAAAATTCATAAATATAAAGAGCTGGGGTGAGTCCACTTCCGTCAATTAAACGAAACATCGTCATATTGTACAGGCCTCACACACAGCCCCCCCCCCCCCCCAACTCCCCTCCCCCCCCCACCCACCCCACCACACACACACGCGCGCACACACATACACACTGCTCTGCTCCCGTATCGAGTTAAATCTGATTGGCGGACTAAAATTGAAAAGCTCTTATTCCACATTGATTGGCTCTGTACTCTTACATCAGGTAGCAGGAGATCAAAGGACTGCAAGTACGGCCATGTATAGCAGAGCTATGTGAGTGGGCGTATATTAGTACATGTACGATTAGTTGTGCCGAGCCAGTTGCTTAGTGGGGTCAAATGGCCCGCTCCCTCTAGAAAACGTGGACCATTTTGTCAAATGTTTGGTCAATTACACACCTGAAGTTAGCTATGGTCGTAAATCGTATGAGCCATTGACCCATGTGTGAAGGTAATGACGGTACATTGTAAATTTTATAGTATAGAATTCACAGAATCCAAAATCGTTGATTTTATGAAAACTTTACCAGAAATTGTCAAACTCTACTCCTTATTAACCCGCTCGGCAGATTTCAACTTATTTTGCTGGAAGTACGTACCTTAAGGGGTATACTTCAGAAATTATATACAGAAGTTTGATTGGTCATGTTTTTTGGTGAAAACCGTATGAAAAATTTACCGGAAATTGTCTAAACGCTACCCATCATTAACCGCTTGAAATATTTCAACCCTAGTTAGCTAGACAGACCTTATGATGGTAGGTTCCAGAACATGTATTCAGAATTTTAATGGGTCAATATTTTTGGTGAAAATCATAAATTTTATAAAAAAATTTACCGGAAATTATCAAAATGCATCTACCCCATAACCGCTTGGTGGATTTTATCCAAATATGGCTGGAAGGATTCTATAGTGGTAGGCTCTAGAACGTCTAGTCAGAATTTTGGTTTGTCAATTTTCTGGTGGACATTTGGATTTTTTGATAACTATGCAGAACCATCTAAAACGCTACCCCTTAATTAGTGGGTCAATTTAAACGAAACTTGGGTAGAATGATCCTATGGACTATGGTAGTAGGCTTCAACATATCAAACGAGAATTTTGATTGGTCAATTTCTTTGGTGGCCATCTTGGATCTTTTCGAAAATTATCCATCATGTCTACCGGTATTTAAATGCAAATGGTTCAACTCCTAATGGTCTAGGTCAGCGTTACATGACCTTGGGCCTCTCAGTGATAAGGTTTTCTATATGTATCGTTTTTGTTTGAAGTCAAGCTTCATAGTTCATTGCAAAGTCGTAAAGTCGGGCTTCATTGTTGCATTGCAACCACATTTCTGGTCTATAAGTTCATGTGAATGATATGGGCTGATGGGCCTCATTGGACTTTTAAACGATTGAATCATATGGAGAAAATATATTATGATTTCATCACAATATGTATCATGATATATTTTTGACTTTGAAGGAAGGATTCTGTCCACCATTTATAATAAATTTCTAGCTATCCGCCTCGGAAAAGCAAAGCACTTGCCATTGATAGCACCATAGCAATCAGCGCAGTTATTCTTATAATTATCAATGTCCTATAGTGGAAAGGCCAAGAAATGGACGCACTACTTGAACTGCTATCCACAACACGTGCTTCACTACTAAGAAGAAAATGACATAAAATCAATATATTACTTTCATTTTCATTTTGATATAGATTTATGGTAACTATTTGATCTTTTCACAAACATAGACCAAATTTCCGAAAATGTTCGTCCCGATCTCAGGGTGAATCATTATAAGCCACACTCAAACAATTTATACATCCTGGAGAGGTAACTAAGGCCCGATTTATAAGTCGAAATTCTCTTGTGCCGTGCCAGATAAATCTGCCTGAAAATGACAGAGTCCACTATATATATCAACCAGTCGTCATTAGCGCGGCGCGACAGAAAGTTAGACTTATAAAACGGGCCTAATATTTCTTTATTATAGACCAAATTGTTACTCAGATTTACACTAGCAACTGGCGCCACTTTACCTCTGCTCCAGGCGATAGGTATCGTTACGGGATACATTGGGCCTATGGCATTGCATTGTGATACAGTCAGGCGGGGGAGGGGGCGGGTTGGGGGATTGTATATAGTAATCGCTTTGTCCGTACGCGCCCAGACCTTATTTGCAAGGGTGCTTCACGTATAGTCACCTAACTTGGAATATGAATGCAGCACAGCCTAAAGGTTTCACGGTTCGCTGAACAATATCTTTATTCTTGTCTGGGCTGTAGTTTCGAGTTTTCATTATACAGTAAGCAAACTTGGTGTATGGATGCAATATAGCCTAAAGGTGTGTGTATCAAAAGTATGTCAGCGTGACCTTCTTTTCACGGCTCACTATAAACATCAGAGATTATTCTTGTCCAAGCTGTAGTTTCAAGTATTTTTATGTACAGTAAACAAACTTTGTGGCTTGTGTATGGATGCATTGCAGGCTATTGTTGTCTTACATTAAAGGTAGGTCAACCTGACCTACTTTTAACGGTTCACTGAGCATCATAGGAAATTCATTTGATATGGTTCCGCCACCAGGTGTGGTGGTTTCAAAAGGTTAAGAAATTGATTCTAACACAACTCCTCCAAAACCGTTGTAACATAATTCAATCAAATCTGGCATGTGTGTTACCCGTATGATTGCGGAGTGCATGAAGACATTACATTTGGCTCCGTCCTATGGGAATTGGCTGGGGGTAAAAAGGTCAAGAAATTGATTGTAACGCAACTCCAAATTTGTTATGCGAGTTATCCATATGATTGTGGAGTGGGGGGGGGAGCATTTACTTTTAACTCAGCCCCTAGGCGTGGGGTGAGAATGGGTCAAAATGTCAAAGAGGTGAGCGTGGGATATTTACGTTCACGTGTCAACGACCGAGAAATCCGGTTGCATTTGTATTTCAGCATGGAATTCACGAACCAGTACGAGACTATGCTTTTCTGCGTCACTTTTACCATGATATTCCAGGTAAGATCCAAGTAGCACCCATCTTTCTGTGTCACTCTCACCATGATATTCCAGGTAAGACCCAGATAGCACCCATCTTTCTGTGTCACGCTCGTCGTGATATTCCAAGTAAGACCCAGGTAGCACCCATCTTCCTGTGTCACGCTCACCATGATATTCCAGGTAAGACCCAGGTAGCACCCATCTTTCTGTGTCGCCCTCACCATGATATTCCAAGTAAGACCCAGGTAGCACCCATCTTTCTGTGTCGCTCTCACCATGATATTCCAGGTGAGACCCAGGTAGCACCCATCTTTCTATGACGCTTTCACCATGATATTCCAGGTAAGACCCAGGTAGCACTCATCTTTCTGTTTCGCTCTCACCATGATATTCCAGGTAAGATCCAGGTAGCACCCATATTTCTGCTTCATATTCATCATGGCATTCCAGGTAAGATCCAGGTAGCACCCACCTTTCTGTGTCACGCTCACTATGATATTCCAGGTAAGACCCAGGTAGCACCCTTCTTTCTGTGTCACGCTCACTATGATATTCCAGGTAAGACCCAGGTAGCACCCACCCTTCTGTGTCACGCTCACTATGATATTCCAGGTAAGACCCAGGTAGCACCCATCTTTCTGTGCCACTATCACCATGATATTCCAAGTAAGACCCAGGTAGCACCCATCTTTCTGTGTCACGCTCAGTATGATATTCCAGGTAAGACCCAGGTAGCACCCATCTTTCTGTGTCACGCTCATCGTGATATTCCAAGTAAGACGCAGGTAGCACCCATCTTTCTGTGTCACGCTCACCATGATATTCCAGGTAAGACCCAGGTAGCACCCACTCTTCTGTGTCACGCTCACTATGATATTCCAGGTAAGACCCAGGTAGCACCCATCTTTCTGTGTCACGCTCATCGTGATATTCCAAGTAAGACGCAGGTAGCACCCATCTTTCTGTGTCACGCTCACCATGATATTCCAGGTAAGACCCAGGTAGCACCCACTCTTCTGTGTCACGCTCACTATGATATTCCAGGTAAGACCCAGGTAGCACCCATCTTTCTGTGTCACGCTCATCGTGATATTCCAAGTCAGACCCAGGTAGCACCCATCTTTCCGTGTCACGCTCACCATGATATTTCAGGTAAGACCCAGGTAGCACTCATCTTTCTGTGCCACTCTCCCATTGATATTCCAAGAAAGACCCAGGTAGCACCCATCTTTCTGTGTCGCTCTCACCATGATATTCCAGGTAAAATCCAGCTAGCACCCACCTTTCTGTGTCGCTCTCACCATGATATTCCAGGTAAAATCCAGCTAGCACCCACCTTTCTGTGTTACATTCATCATGATATTCCATATATGATCCAGCTAGCACCCACCTTCCTGTGTCGCGTTCAGCCTTTCACCATGACACTCTAAGTAAGATCCAGCTAGCAACCACCTTTCTGTGTCGCATTCACCATGATATTCTAGGTAAGATCCAGGTATTTCTGCTTCATATTCATCATGATATTCCAGGTAGGATCCAGGTAGCACCCACCTTTGTGTGTCGCTCTCACCATGATATTCCAGGTAGCACCTGTTTCTGTTTTACTTTCATCGTGATATTCCAGGTAAGATCCAGGTAGCGCCCATATCTCTGCTTCATATTCATCATGGCATTCCAGCTAAGATCCAGGTAGCAACCACCCTTCTGTGTCACGCTCACTATGATATTCTAGGTAAGCTTCATATTCACCATTGCATTCCAGGTAAGATCCAGGGAGCACCCACCGTTCTGTGTCACATTAAACCATGATATTCCAGGTAAGAGCCAGGTATTTCTGCCTCATATACACCATTATATTCCAGGTAAGAGCCAGGTATTTCTGCCTCATATACACCATGATATTCCAGGTAAGAGCCAGGTATTTCTACCTCATATACACCATAATATTCCAGGTAAGAGCCAAGTATTTCTGCCTCATATACACCATGATATTCCAGGTAAGAGCCAAACACACGTGTCATGC
>CM067359.1:154801929-154855238 GCA_034401795.1 Chaetoderma sp. LZ-2023a
ACGACACGACGATGTTACATGACCTTGGCCTCTCAGTGATAAGGTTTTCTATATGTATCGTTTTTGTTTGAAGTCAAGCTTCATAGTTCATTGCAAAGTCGTAAAGTCGGGCTTCATTGTTGCATTGCAACCACATTTCTGGTCTATAAGTTCATGTGAATGATATGGGCTGATGGGCCTCATTGGACTTTTAAACGATTGAATCATATGGAGAAAATATATTATGATTTCATCACAATATGTATCATGATATATTTTTGACTTTGAAGGAAGGATTCTGTCCACCATTTATAATTAATTTCTAGCTATCCGCCTCGGAAAAGCAAAGCACTTGCCATTGATAGCACCATAGCAATCAGCGCAGTTATTCTTATAATTATCAATGTCCTATAGTGGAAAGGCCAAGAAATGGACGCACTACTTGAACTGCTATCCACAACACGTGCTTCACTACTAAGAAGAAAATGACATAAAATCAATATATTACTTTCATTTTCATTTTGATATAGATTTATGGTAACTATTTGATCTTTTCACAAACATAGACCAAATTTCCGAAAATGTTCGTCCCGATCTCAGGGTGAATCATTATAAGCCACACTCAAACAATTTATACATCCTGGAGAGGTAACTAAGGCCCGATTTATAAGTCGAAATTATCTTGTGCCGTGCCAGATAAATCTGCCTGAAAATGACAGAGTCCACTATATATATCAACCAGTCGTCATTAGCGCGGCGCGACAGAAAGTTAGACTTATAAAACGGGCCTAATATTTCTTTATTATAGACCAAATTGTTACTCAGATTTACACTAGCAACTGGCGCCACTTTACCTCTGCTCCAGGCGATAGGTATCGTTACGGGATACATTGGGCCTATGGCATTGCATTGTGATACAGTCAGGCGGGGGAGGGGGCGGGTTGGGGGATTGTATATAGTAATCGCTTTGTCCGTACGCGCCCAGACCGTATTTGCAAGGGTGCTTCACGTATAGTCACCTAACTTGGAATATGAATGCAGCACAGCCTAAAGGTTTCACGGTTCGCTGAACAATATCTTTATTCTTGTCTGGGCTGTAGTTTCGAGTTTTCATTATACAGTAAGCAAACTTGGTGTATGGATGCAATATAGCCTAAAGGTGTGTGTATCAAAAGTATGTCAGCGTGACCTTCTTTTCACGGCTCACTATAAACATCAGAGATTATTCTTGTCCAAGCTGTAGTTTCAAGTATTTTTATGTACAGTAAACAAACTTTGTGGCTTGTGTATGGATGCATTGCAGGCTATTGTTGTCTTACATTAAAGGTAGGTCAACCTGACCTACTTTTAACGGTTCACTGAGCATCATAGGAAATTCATTTGATATGGTTCCGCCACCAGGTGTGGTGGTTTCAAAAGGTTAAGAAATTGATTCTAACACAACTCCTCCAAAACCGTTGTAACATAATTCAATCAAATCTGGCATGTGTGTTACCCGTATGATTGCGGAGTGCATGAAGACATTACATTTGGCTCCGTCCTATGGGAATTGGCTGGGGGTAAAAAGGTCAAGAAATTGATTGTAACGCAACTCCAAATTTGTTATGCGAGTTATCCATATGATTGTGGAGGGGGGGGGAGCATTTACTTTTAACTCAGCCCCTAGGCGTGGGGTGAGAATGGGTCAAAATGTCAAAGAGGTGAGCGTGGGATATTTACGTTCACGTGTCAACGACCGAGAAATCCGGTTGCATTTGTATTTCAGCATGGAATTCACGAACCAGTACGAGACTATGCTTTTCTGCGTCACTTTTACCATGATATTCCAGGTAAGATCCAAGTAGCACCCATCTTTCTGTGTCACTCTCACCATGATATTCCAGGTAAGACCCAGATAGCACCCATCTTTCTGTGTCACGCTCGTCGTGATATTCCAAGTAAGACCCGGGTAGCACCCATCTTCCTGTGTCACGCTCACCATGATATTCCAGGTAAGACCCAGGTAGCACCCATCTTTCTGGGTCGCCCTCACCATGATATTCCAAGTAAGACCCAGGTAGCACCCATCTTTCTGTGTCGCTCTCACCATGATATTCCAGGTGAGACCCAGGTAGCACCCTTCTTTCTGTGTCACACTCACCATGACATTCCTGGAAAGACCCAGATAGCACCCATCTTTCTATGACGCTCTCACCATGATATTCCAGGTAAGACCCAGGTAGCACCCATCTTTCTGTTTCGCTCTCACCATGATATTCCAGGTAAGATCCAGGTAGCACCCATATTTCTGCTTCATATTCATCATGGCATTCCAGGTAAGATCCAGGTAGCACCCACCTTTCTGTGTCACGCTCACTATGATATTCCAGGTAAGACCCAGGTAGCACCCTTCTTTCTGTGTCACGCTCACTATGATATTCCAGGTAAGACCCAGGTAGCACCCACCCTTCTGTGTCACGCTCACTATGATATTCCAGGTAAGACCCAGGTAGCACCCATCTTTCTGTGCCACTATCACCATGATATTCCAAGTAAGACCCAGGTAGCACCCATCTTTCTGTGTCACGCTCAGTATGATATTCCAGGTAAGACCCAGGTAGCACCCATCTTTCTGTGTCACGCTCATCGTGATATTCCAAGTAAGACGCAGGTAGCACCCATCTTTCTGTGTCACGCTCACCATGATATTCCAGGTAAGACCCAGGTAGCACCCACTCTTCTGTGTCACGCTCACTATGATATTCCAGGTAAGAACCAGGTAGCACCCATCTTTCTGTGTCACGCTCATCGTGATATTCCAAGTCAGACCCAGGTAGCACCCATCTTTCCGTGTCACGCTCACCATGATATTTCAGGTAAGACCCAGGTAGCACTCATCTTTCTGTGCCACTCTCCCCTTGATATTCCAATAAAGACCCAGGTAGCACCCATCTTTCTGTGTCGCTCTCACCATGATATTCCAGGTAAAATCCAGCTAGCACCCACCTTTCTGTGTCGCTCTCACCATGATATTCCAGGTAAAATCCAGCTAGCACCCACCTTTCTGTGTTACATTCATCATGATATTCCATATATGATCCAGCTAGCACCCACCTTCCTGTGTCGCGTTCAGCCTTTCACCATGACATTCTAAGTAAGATCCAGCTAGCAACCACCTTTCTGTGTCGCATTCACCATGATATTCTAGGTAAGATCCAGGTATTTCTGCTTCATATTCATCATGATATTCCAGGTAGGATCCAGGTAGCACCCACCTTTGTGTGTCGCTCTCACCATGATATTCCAGGTAGCACCCACCTTTCTGTTTCACTTTCATCGTGATATTCCAGGTAAGATCCAGGTAGCGCCCATATCTCTGCCTCATATTCATCATGGCATTCCAGCTAAGATCCAGGTGGCAACCACCCTTCTGTGTCACGCTCACTATGATATTCTAGGTAAGCTTCATATTCACCATTGCATTCCAGGTAAGATCCAGGGAGCAGCCACCGTTCTGTGTCACATTAAACCATGATATTCCAGGTAAGAGCCAGGTATTTCTGCCTCATATACACCATGATATTCCAGGTAAGAGCCAGGTATTTCTGCCTCATATTCACCATGATATTCCAGGTAAGAGCCAGGTATTTTTGCCTCATATACACCATGATATTCCAGGTAAGAGCCAAGTATTTCTGCCTCATATACACCATGATATTCCAGGTAAGAGCCAGGTATTTCTGCCTCATATTCACCATGATATTTCAGGTAAGAGCCAGGTATTTCTGCCTCATATACACCATGATATTCCAGGTAAGATCCTGGTATTTCTGCCTCATATACACCATGATATTCCAGGTAAGAGCCAGGTAGTTCTGCCTCATATTCACCATGATATTCCAGGTAAGAGCCAGGTATTTCTGCCTCATATTCACCATGATATTCCAGGTAAGAGCCAGGTATTTCTGCTTCATATACACCATGATATTCCAGGTAAGAGCCAGGTATTTCTGCCTCATATTCACCATGATATTCCAGGTAAGAGCCAGGTATTTCTGCCTCATATTCACCAGGATATTCCAGGTAAGATTCTGGTATTTCTGCCTCATACACCATGATATTCCAGCTAAGAGCCAGGTATTTCTGCCTCATATTCACCAGGATATTCCAGGTAAGATCCATGTATTTCTGCCTCATACACCATGATATTCCAGGTAAGAGCCAGGTATTTCTGCCTCATATACACCATGATATTCCAGGTAAGAGCCAGGTATTTCTGCCTCATATTCACCATGGTATTCCAGGTAAGAGCCAGGTATTTCTGCCTCATATACACCATGATATTCCAGGTAAGATCCTGGTATTTCTGCCTCATATACACCACGATAATCCAGGTAAGAGCCAGGTGGTTCTGCCTCATATTCACCATGATATTCCAGGTAAGAGCCAGGAATTTCTGCCTCATATTCACCATGATATTCCAGGTAAGAGCCAGGTATTTCTGCCTCATATTCACCATGATATTCCAGGTAAGACCCAGGTAATTCTGCCTCATATTCACCATGATATTCCAGGTAAGAGCCAGGTATTTCTGCCTCATATTCACCATGATATTCCAGGTAAGATCCATGTATTTCTGCCTCATATACACCATGATATTCCAGGTAAGAGCCATGTATTTCTACCTCATATTCACCATGATATTCCAGGTAAGAGCCAGGTATTTCTGCCTTATATTCACCATGATATTCCAGGTAAGAGCCAGGTATTTCTGCCTCATATATACCATGATATTCCAGGTAAGATTCTGGTATTTCTGCCTCATATTCACCATGATATTCCAGGTAATAGCCACGTATTTCTGCCTCATATACACCATGATATTCCAGGTAAGAGCCAGGTATTTCTGCCTCATATTCACCATGATATTCCAGGTAAGAGCCAGGTATTTCTGCCTCATATACACCATGATATTCCAGGTAAGAGCCAGGTATTTCTGCCTCATATTCACCATGATATTCCATGTAAGAGCCAGGTATATCTGCCTCATACACCATGATATTCCAGGTAAGAGCCAGGTATTTCTGCCTCATATTCACCATGATATTCCAGGTAAGAGCCAGGTATTTCTGCCTCATATTCACCATGATATTCCAGGTAAGAGCCAGGTATTTCTGCCTCATACACCATGATATTCCAGGTAAGAGCCAGGTATTTCTGCCTCATATTCACCATGATATTCCAGGTAAGAGCCAGGTATTTCTGCCTCATATACACCATGATATTCCAGGTAAGAGACAGGTATTTCTGTCACATATTCACCATGATATTCCTGGTAAGAGCCATGTATTTCAGCCTCATATTCACCATGATATTCCAGGTAAGAGCCAGGTATTTCTGCCTCATATACACCATGATATTCCAGGTAAGAGCCAGGTATTTCTGCCTCATATTCACCATGATATTCCAGGTAAGAGCCAGGTATTTCTGCCTCATATTCACCATGATATTCCAGGTAAGAGCCAGGTATTTCTGCCTCATATTCACCATGATATTCCAGGTAAGAGCCAGGTATTTCTGCCTCATATTCACCATGATATTCCAGGTAAGAGCCAGGTATTTCTGCCTCGTATTCACCATGATATTCCAGGTAAGAGCCAGGTATTTCTGCCTCATATTCACCATGATATTCCAGGTAAGACCCAGGTAATTCTGCCTCATATTCACCATGATATTCCAGGTAAGAGCCAGGTATTTCTGCCTCATATTCACCATGATATTCCAGGTAAGATCCATGTATTTCTGCCTCATATACACCATGATATTCCAGGTAAGAGCCAGGTATTTCTGCCTCATATACACCATGATATTGCAGGTAAGAGCCAGGTATTTCTGCCTCATATACACCATGATATTCCAGGTAAGAGCCAGGTATTTCTGCCTCATATACACCATGATATTCCAGGTAACAGCCAGGTATTTCTGCCTCATATTCACCATGTTATTCCAGGTAAGATCCATGTATTTCTGCCTCATATACACCATGATATTCCAGGTAAGAGCCAGGTATTTCTGCCTCATATTCACCATGATATTCCAGGTAAGACCCAGGTAATTCTGCCTCATATTCACCATGATATTCCAGGTAAGAGCCAGGTATTTCTGCCTCATATTCACCATGATATTCCAGGTAAGATCCTTGTATTTCTGCCTCATATACACCATGATATTCCAGGTAAGAGCCAGGTATTTCTGCCTCATACACCATGATATTCCAGGTAAGGGCCAGATATTTCTACCTCATATTCACCATGATATTCCAGGTAAGAGCCAGGTATTTCTGCCTCATATTCACCATGATATTCCAGGTAAGAGCCAGGTATTTCTGCCTCATATATACCATGATATTCCAGGTAAGATCCTGGTATTTCTGCCTCATATTCACCATGATATTCCAGGTAATAGCCACGTATTTCTGCCTCATATACACCATGATATTCCAGGTAAGAGCCAGGTATTTCTGCCTCATATTCACCATGATATTCCAGGTAAGAGCCAGGTATTTCTGCCTCATATACACCATGATATTCCAGGTAAGAGCCAGGTATTTCTGCCTCATATTCACCATGATATTCCATGTAAGAGCCAGGTATTTCTGCCTCATACACCATGATATTCCAGGTAAGAGCCAGGTATTTCTGCCTCATATTCACCATGATATTCCAGGTAAGAGCCAGGTATTTCTGCCTCATATTCACCATGATATTCCAGGTAAGAGCCAGGTATTTCTGCCTCATACACCATGATATTCCAGGTAAGAGCCAGGTATTTCTACCTCATATTCACCATGATATTCCAGTTAAGAGCCAGGTATTTCTGCCTCATATATACCATGATATTCCAGGTAAGATCCTGGTATTTCTGCCTCATATATACCATGATATTCCAGGTAAGATCCTGGTATTTCTGCCTCATATACACCACGATAATCCAGGTAAGAGCCAGGTGGTTCTGCCTCATATTCACCATGATATTCCAGGTAAGAGCCACGGATTTCTGCCTCATTTTCACCATGATATTCCAGGTAAGATCCATGTATTTCTGCCTCATATACACCATGATATTCCAGGTAAGAGCCAGGTATTTCTGCCTCATACACCATGATATTCCAGGTAAGAGCCTGGTATTTCTACCTCATATTCACCATGATATTCCAGGTAAGAGCCAGGTATTTCTGCCTCATATTCACCATGATATTCCAGGTAAGAGCCAGGTATTTCTGCCTCATATATACCATGATATTCCAGGTAAGATCCTGGTATTTCTGCCTCATATACACCACGATAATCCAGGTAAGAGCCAGGTGGTTCTGCCTCATATTCACCATGATATTCCAGGTAAGAGCCAGGGATTTCTGCCTCATATTCACCATGATATTCCAGGTAAGAGCCAGGTATTTCTGCCTCATATACACCATGATATTCCAGGTAAGAGACAGGTATTTCTGTCACATATTCACCATGATATTCCAGGTAAGAGCCATGTATTTCAGCCTCATATTCACCATGATATTCCAGGTAAGAGCCAGGTATTTCTGCCTCATATACACCATGATATTCCAGGTAAGAGCCAGGTATTTCTGCCTCATATTCACCATGATATTCCATGTAAGAGCCAGGTATTTCTGCCTCATACACCATGATATTCCAGGTAAGAGCCAGGTATTTCTGCCTCATATTCACCATGATATTCCAGGTAAGAGCCAGGTATTTCTGCCTCATATTCACCATGATATTCCAGGTAAGAGCCAGGTATTTCTGCCTCATACACCATGATATTCCAGGTAAGAGCCAGGTATTTCTACCTCATATTCACCATGATATTCCAGTTAAGAGCCAGGTATTTCTGCCTCATATTCACCATGATATTCCAGGTAAGAGCCAGGTATTTCTGCCTCATATACACCATGATATTCCAGGTAAAAACCTGGTATTTCTGCCTCATATACACCACGATAATCCAGGTAAGAGCCAGGTGGTTCTGCCTCATATTCACCATGATATTCCAGGTAAGAGCCAGGTATTTCTGCCTCATATTCACCATGATATTCCAGGTAAGAGCCAGGTATTTCTGCCTCATATTCACCATGATATTCCAGGTAAGACCCAGGTAATTCTGTCTCATATTCACCATGATATTCCAGGTAAGAGCCAGGTATTTCTGCCTCATATTCACCATGATATTCCAGGTAAGATCCATGTATTTCTGCCTCATATACACCATGATATTCCAGGTAAGAGCCAGGTATTTCTGCCTCATACACCATGATGTTCCAGGTAAGAGCCTGGTATTTCTACCTCATATTCACCATGATATTCCAGGTAAGAGCCAGGTATTTCTGCCTCATATTCACCATGATATTCCAGGTAAGAGCCAGGTATTTCTGCCTCATATATACCATGATATTCCAGGTAAGATCCTGGTATTTCTGCCTCATATACACCACGATAATCCAGGTAAGAGCCAGGTGGTTCTGCCTCATATTCACCATGATATTCCAGGTAAGAGCCAGGGATTTCTGCCTCATATTCACCATGATATTCCAGGTAAGAGCCAGGTATTTCTGCCTCATATACACCATGATATTCCAGGTAAGAGACAGGTATTTCTGTCACATATTCACCATGATATTCCAGCTAAGAGTCATGTATTTCAGCCTCATATTCACCATGATATTCCAAGTAAGAGCCAGGTATTTCTGCCTCATATACACCATGATATTCCAGGTAAGAGCCAGGTATTTCTGCCTCATATTCACCATGATCTTCCAGGTAAGAGCCAGGTATTTCTGCCTCGTATTCACCATGATATTCCAGGTAAGAGCCAGGTATTTCTGCCTCATATTCACCATGATATTCCAGGTAAGACCCAGGTAATTCTGCCTCATATTCACCATGATATTCCAGGTAAGAGCCAGGTATTTCAGCCTCATATTCACCATGATATTCCAAGTAAGAGCCAGGTATTTCTGCCTCATATACACCATGATATTCCAGGTAAGAGCCAGGTATTTCTGCCTCATATTCACCATGATCTTCCAGGTAAGAGCCAGGTATTTCTGCCTCGTATTCACCATGATATTCCAGGTAAGAGCCAGGTATTTCTGCCTCATATTCACCATGATATTCCAGGTAAGACCCAGGTAATTCTGCCTCATATTCACCATGATATTCCAGGTAAGAGCCAGGTATTTCTGCCTCATATTCACCATGATATTCCAGGTAAGACCCAGGTAATTCTGCCTCATATTCACCATGATATTCCAGGTAAGAGCCAGGTATTTCTGCCTCATATTCACCATGATATTCCAGGTAAGATCCATGTATTTCTGCCTCATATACACCATGATATTCCAGGTAAGAGCCAGGTATTTCTGCCTCATATACACCATGATATTGCAGGTAAGAGCCAGGTATTTCTGCCTCATATACACCATGATATTCCAGGTAAGAGCCAGGTATTTCTGCCTCATATACACCATGATATTCCAGGTAACAGCCAGGTATTTCTGCCTCATATTCACCATGTTATTCCAGGTAAGAGCCAGGTATTTCTGCCTCATATTCACCATGATATTCCAGGTAAGAGCCACGTATTTCTGCCTCATATACACCATGATATTCCAGGTAAGAGCCAGATATTTCTGCCTCATATTCACCATGATATTCCAGGTAAGATCCAGGTATTTCTGCCTCATATTCACCATGATATTCCAGGTAAGAGCCAGGTATTTCTGCCTCATATACACCATGATATTCCAGGTAAGAGCCAGGTATTTCTGCCTCATATACACCATGATATTCCAGGTAAGAGCCAATTATTTCTGCCTCATATACACCATGATATTCCAGGTAAGTGCCAGGTATTTCTGCATCATATACACCATGATATTCCAGGTAAGAGCCAGGTATTTCTGCCTCATATACACCATGATATTCCAGGTAAGAGCCAGGTATTTCTGCCTCATATTCACCATGATATTCCAGGTAAGAGCCATGTATTTCTGCCTCATATTCACAATGATATTCCAGGTAAGATCCAGGTCTTTCTGCCTCATATTCACCATGATATTCCAGGTAAGAGCCAGGTATTTCTGGCTCATATTCACCATGATATTCCAGGTAAGAGCCAGGTATTTCTGCCTCATATACACCATGATATTCCAGGTAAGAGCCAGATATTTCTGCCTCATATTCACCATGATATTCCAGGTAAGATCCAGGTATTTCTGCCTCATATTCACCATGATATTCCAGGTAAGAGCCAGGTATTTCTGCCTCATATTCACCATGATATTCCAGGTAAGATCCATGTATTTCTGCCTCATATACACCATGATATTCCAGGTAAGAGCCAGGTATTTCTGCCTCATACACCATGATGTTCCAGGTAAGAGCCTGGTATTTCTACCTCATATTCACCATGATATTCCAGGTAAGAGCCAGGTATTTCTGCCTCATATTCACCATGATATTCCAGGTAAGAGCCAGGTATTTCTGCCTCATATATACCATGATATTCCAGGTAAGATCCTGGTATTTCTGCCTCATATACACCACGATAATCCAGGTAAGAGCCAGGTGGTTCTGCCTCATATTCACCATGATATTCCAGGTAAGAGCCAGGGATTTCTGCCTCATATTCACCATGATATTCCAGGTAAGAGCCAGGTATTTCTGCCTCATATACACCATGATATTCCAGGTAAGAGACAGGTATTTCTGTCACATATTCACCATGATATTCCAGCTAAGAGTCATGTATTTCAGCCTCATATTCACCATGATATTCCAAGTAAGAGCCAGGTATTTCTGCCTCATATACACCATGATATTCCAGGTAAGAGCCAGGTATTTCTGCCTCATATTCACCATGATATTCCAGGTAAGAGCCAGGTATTTCTGCCTCATATTCACCATGATCTTCCAGGTAAGAGCCAGGTATTTCTGCCTCGTATTCACCATGATATTCCAGGTAAGAGCCAGGTATTTCTGCCTCATATTCACCATGATATTCCAGGTAAGACCCAGGTAATTCTGCCTCATATTCACCATGATATTCCAGGTAAGAGCCAGGTATTTCTGCCTCATATTCACCATGATATTCCAGGTAAGATCCATGTATTTCTGCCTCATATACACCATGATATTCCAGGTAAGAGCCAGGTATTTCTGCCTCATATACACCATGATATTGCAGGTAAGAGCCAGGTATTTCTGCCTCATATACACCATGATATTCCAGGTAAGAGCCAGGTATTTCTGCCTCATATACACCATGATATTCCAGGTAACAGCCAGGTATTTCTGCCTCATATTCACCATGTTATTCCAGGTAAGAGCCAGGTATTTCTGCCTCATATTCACCATGATATTCCAGGTAAGAGCCACGTATTTCTGCCTCATATACACCATGATATTCCAGGTAAGAGCCAGATATTTCTGCCTCATATTCACCATGATATTCCAGGTAAGATCCAGGTATTTCTGCCTCATATTCACCATGATATTCCAGGTAAGAGCCAGGTATTTCTGCCTCATATACACCATGATATTCCAGGTAAGAGCCAGGTATTTCTGCCTCATATACACCATGATATTCCAGGTAAGAGCCAATTATTTCTGCCTCATATACACCATGATATTCCAGGTAAGAGCCAGGTATTTCTGCCTCATATACACCATGATATTCCAGGTAAGAGCCAGGTATTTCTGCCTCATATACACCATGATATTCCAGGTAAGAGCCAGGTATTTCTGCCTCATATTCACCATGATATTCCAGGTAAGAGCCATGTATTTCTGCCTCATATTCACCATGATATTCCAGGTAAGATCCAGGTCTTTCTGCCTCATATTCACCATGATATTCCAGGTAAGAGCCAGGTATTTCTGGCTCATATTCACCATGATATTCCAGGTAAGAGCCAGGTATTTCTGCCTCATATACACCATGATATTCCAGGTAAGAGCCAGATATTTCTGCCTCATATTCACCATGATATTCCAGGTAAGATCCAGGTATTTCTGCCTCATATTCACCATGATATTCCAGGTAAGAGCCAGGTATTTCTGCCTCATATACACCATGATATTCCAGGTGAGAGCCAGGTACTTCTGCCGCATATTCACCATGATATTCCATGTAAGAGCCAGGTATTTCTCCCTTATATACACCATGATATTCCAGGTAAGAGCCAGGTATTTCTGCCTCATATTCACCATGATATTCCAGGTAAGAGCCAGGTATTTCTGCCTCATATACACCATGATATTCCAGGTAAGAGCCAGGTATTTCTGGCTCATATTCACCATGATATTCCAGGTAAGAGCCAGGTATTTCTGTCTCATATACACCATGATATTCCAGGTAAGAGCCAGATATTTCTGCCTCATATTCACCATGATATTCCAGGTAAGATCCAGGTATTTCTGCCTCATATTCACCATGATATTCCAGGTAAGAGCCATGTATTTCTGCCTCATATACACCATGATATTCCAGGTAAGAGCCATGTATTTCTGCCTCATATACACCATGATATTCCAGGTAAGAGCCAGGTATTTCTGCCTCATATACACCATAATATTCCAGGTAAGAGCCTGGTATTTCTGCCTCATATACACAATGATATTCCAGGTAAGAGCCAGGTATTTCTGCCTCATATACACAATGATATTCCAGGTAAGAGCCAGGTATTTCTGCCTCATATACACCATGATATTCCAGGTAAGAGCCAGGTATTTCTGCCTCATATTCACCATGATATTCCAGGTAAGAGCCATGTATTTCTGCCTCATATTCACCATGATATTCCAGGTAAGATCCAGGTATTTCTGCCTCATATTCACCATGATATTCCAGGTAAGAGCCGGGTATTTCTGCCTCATATACACCATGATATTCCAGGTAAGATACAGGTATTTCTGCCTCGTATACACCATGATATTCCAGGTAAGAGCCAGGTATTTCTGCCTCTTATTCACCATGATATTCCAGGTAAGAGCCAGGTATTTCTGCCTCATATTCACCATGATATTCCAGGTAAGAGCCAGGTATTTCTGCCTCATATACACTATGATATTCCAGGTAAGAGCCAGATATTTCTGGCTCATATTCACCATGATATTCCAGGTAAGAGCCAGGTATTTCTGCCTCATATACACCATGATATTCCAGGTAAGAGCCAGATATTTCTGCCTCATATTCACCATGATATTCCAGGTAAGATCCAGGTATTTCTGCCTCATATTCACCATGATATTCCAGGTAAGAGCCAGGTATTTCTGCCTCATATTCACCATGATATTCCATGTGAGAGCCAGGTACTCTGCCTTATATAACCATGATATTCCATGTAAGAGCCAGATATTTCTGCTTCATATTCACCATGATATTCCAGGTAAGAGCCAGCTATTTCTGCCTCATATTCACCATGGTATTTCAGGTAAGATCCAGCTATTTCTGCCTCATATTCACCATGGTATTTCAGGTAAGATCCAGGTATTTCTGCCTCATATTCACCATGATATTCCAGGTAAGAGCCAGATATTTCTGCCTCATATTCACCATGATATTCCAGGAAAGAGCCAGGTATTTCTGCCTCGTATTCACCATGATATTCCAGGTAAGAGCCAGGTATTTCTGCCTCATATTCACCATGATATTCCAGGTAAGATCCAAGTATTTTTGCCTCATATTCACCATGATATTCCAGGTAAGAGCCAGGTACTCTGCCTTATATACACCATGATATTCCATGTAAGAGCCAGGTATTTCTGCTTCATATTCACCATGATATTCCAGGTAAGAGCCAGCTATTTCTGCCTCATATTCACCATGGTATTTCAGGTAAGATCCAGGTATTTCTGCCTCATATTCACCATGATATTCCAGGTAAGAGCCAGATATTTCTGCCTCATATTCACCATGATATTCCAGGAAAGAGCCAGGTATTTCTGCCTCGTATTCACCATGATATTCCAGGTAAGAGCCAGGTATTTCTGCCTCATATTCACCATGATATTCCAGCTAAGATCCAGGTATTTCTGCCTCATATTCACCATGATTTTCCAGGTAAGAGCCAGGTATTTCTGCCTCATATTTACCATGATATTCCAGGTAAGAGCCAGGTATTTCTGCCTTATATTCACCATGATATTCCAGGTAAGAGCCATGTATTTCTGCCTCATATACACCATGATATTCCAGGTAAGAGCCATGTATTTCTGCCTCATATTCACCATGATATTCCAGGTAAGATCCAGGTATTTCTGCCTCAAATTCACCATGATATTCCAGGTAAGATCCAGGTATTTCTGCCTCATATACACCATGATATTCCAGGTAAGAGCCAGGTATTTCTGCCTCATATTCACCATGATATTCCAGGTAAGAGCCAGGGATTTCTGCCTCATATTCACCATGATATTCCAGGTAAGAGCTACGTATTTCTGCCTCATATTCACCATGATATTCCAGGTAAGATCCAGGTATTTCTGCCTCATATTCACCATGATATTCCAGGTAAGAGCCAGGTATTTCTGCCTCATATATACATGATATTCCAGGTAGGAGCCAGGTATTTCTGCCTCATATTCACCATGATATTCCAGGTCAGAGCCAGGTATTTCTGCCTCATATACACCATGATATTCCAGGTAAGAGCCAAGTATTTTTGCCTCATATTCACCATGATATTCCAGGTAAGAGCTAGGTATTTCTGCCTCATATTCACCATGATACTCCAGGTAAGAGGCAGGTATTTCTGCCTCATATTCACCATGATACTCCAGGTAAGAGTCAGGTATTTCTGCCTCATATTCACCATGATATTCCAGGTAAGATCTAGGTATTTCTGCCTCATATTCACCATGATATTCCAGGTAAGAGCCAGATATTTCTGCCTCATATTCACCATGATATTCCAGGTAAGAGCCAGATATTTCTGCCTCATATTCACCATGATATTCCAGGTAAGATCCAGGTATTTCTGCCTCATATTCACCATGATATTCCAGGTAAGATCCAGGTATTTCTGCCTCATATTCACCATGATATTCCAGGTAAAAACCAGGTATTTCTGCCTCATATACACCATGATATTCCAGGTAAGAGCCAGGTATTTCTGCCTCATATACACCATGATATTCCAGGAAAGAGCCAGGTATTTCTGCCTCGTATTCACCATGATACTCCAGGTAAGAGCCAGGTATTTCTGCCTCGTATACACCATGATATTCCAGGTAAGATCCAGGTATTTCTGCCTCGTATACACCATGATATTCCAGGTAAGATCCAGGTATTTCTGCCTCATATACACCATGATATTCCAGGTAAGAGCCAGGTATTTCTGGCTCATGTACACCATGATATTCCAGGTAAGAGCCAAGTATTTTTGCCTCATATTCACCATGATATTCCAGGTAAGAGCTAGGTATTTCTGCCTCATATTCACCATGATACTCCAGGTAAGAGGCAGGTATTTCTGCCTCATATTCACCATGTTATTCCAGGTACGAGTCAGGTATTTCTGCCTCATATTCACCATGATATTCCAGGTAAGATCTAGGTATTTCTGCCTCATATTCACCATGATATTCCAGGTAAGATCTAGGTATTTCTGCCTCATATTCACCATGATATTCCAGGTAAGATCCAGGTATTTCTGCCTCATATTCACCATGATATTCCAGGTAAGATCCAGGTATTTCTGCCTCATATTCACCATGATATTCCAGGTAAAAACCAGGTATTTCTGCCTCATATACACCATGATATTCCAGGTAAGAGCCAGGTATTTCTGCCTCATATACACCATGATATTCCAGGTAAGAGCCAGGTATTTCTGCCTCGTATACACCATGATATTCCAGGTAAGAGCCAGGTATTTCTGCCTCGTATTCACCATGATACTCCAGGTAAGAGCCAGGTATTTCTGCCTCGTATACACCATGATATTCCAGGTAAGATCCAGGTATTTCTGCCTCGTATACACCATGATATTCCAGGTAAGAGCCAGGTATTTCTGCCTCATATACACCATGATATTCCAGGTAAGATCCAGGTATTTCTGCCTCATATACACCATGATATTCCAGGTAAGAGCCAGGTATTTCTGCCTCATATACACCATGATATTCCAGGTAAGAGCCAGGTATTTCTGCCTCATATACACCATGATATTCCAGGTAAGAGCCAGGTATTTCTGCCTCATATTCACCATGATATTCCAGGTAAGAGCCACGTATTTCTGCCTCATATTCACCATGATATTCCAGGTAAGAGCTAGGTATTTCTGCCTCATATTCACCATGATATTCCAGGTAAGATCCAGGTATTTCTGCCTCATATTCACCATGATATTCCAGGTAAGAGCCAGGTATTTCTGCCTCATATACACCATGAGATTCCAGGTAGGAGCCAGGTATTTCTGCCTCATATACACCATGATATTCCAGGTAAGAGCCAGGTATTTCTGCCTCATATACACCATGATATTCCAGGTAAGAGCCATGTATATTTGCCTAATATTCACCATGATATTCCAGGTAAGAGCTAGGTATTTCTGCCTCATATTCACCATGATACTCCAGGTAAGAGCCAGGTATTTCTGCCTCATATTCACCATGTTATTCCAGGTAAGAGTCAGGTATTTCTGCCTCATATTCACCATGATATTCCAGGTAAGATCCAGGTATTTCTGCCTCATATTCACCATGATATTCCAGGTAAGACCCAGGTATTTCTGCCTCATATACACCATGATATTCCAGGTAAGAGCCAGGTATTTCTGCCTCATATACACCATGATATTCCAGGTAAGAGCCAGGTATTTCTGCCTCATATACACCATGATATTCCAGGTAAGAGCCAGGTATTTCTGCCTCATATACACCATGATATTCCAGGTAAGAGCCAGGTCTTTCTGCCTCATACACCATGATATTCCAGGTAAGAGCCAGGTATTTCTACCTCATATACACCATGATATTTCAGGTAAGAGCCAGGTATTTCTGCCTCATATACACCATGATATTCCAGGTAAGAGCCAGGTATTTCTGCCTCATATTCACCATGATATTCCAGGTAAGAGCCAGGTATTTCTGCCTCATATACACCATGATATTCCAGGTAAGAGCCAGGTATTTCTGCCTCATATACACCATGATATTCCAGGTAAGAGCCAGGTATTTCTGCCTCATATACACCATGATATTCCAGGTAAGAGCCAGGTATTTCTGCCTCATATTCACCATGATATTCCAGGTAAGAGCCATGTATTTCTGCCTCATATTCACCATGATATTCCAGGTAAGATCCAGGTATTTCTGCCTCATATTCACCATGATATTCCAGGTAAGAACCAGGTATTTCTGCCTCGTATACACCATGATATTCCAGGTAAGATCCAGGTATTTCTGCCTCGTATACACCATGATATTCCAGGTAAGAGCCAGGTATTTCTGCCTCGTATACACCATGATATTCCAGATAAGATCCAGGTATTTCTGCCTCGTATACACCATGATATTCCAGGTAAGAGCCAGGTATTTCTGCCTCGTATTCACCATGATATTCCAGGTAAGAGCCAAGTATTTCTGCCTCACATTCACCATGATATTCCAGGTAAGAGCCAGGTATTTCTGCCTCATATTCCCCATGATATTCCAGGTAAGAGCCAGGTATTTCTGCCCCATATACACCATGATATTCCAGGTAAGAGCCAGGTATTTCTGCCTCATATACACCATGATATTCCAGGTAAGAGCCAGGTATTTCTGCCTCATATACACCATGATATTCCAGGTAAGAGCCAGGTATTTCTGCCTCATATTCACCATGATATTCCAGGTAAGAGCCATGTATTTCTGCCTCATATTCACCATGATATTCCAGGTAAGATCCAGGTATTTCTGCCTCATATTCACCATGATATTCCAGGTAAGAACCAGGTATTTCTGCCTCGTATACACCATGATATTCCAGGTAAGATCCAGGTATTTCTGCCTCGTATACACCATGATATTCCAGGTAAGAGCCAGGTATTTCTGCCTCGTATACACCATGATATTCCAGGTAAGATCCAGGTATTTCTGCCTCGTATACACCATGATATTCCAGGTAAGAGCCAGGTATTTCTGCCTCGTATTCACCATGATATTCCAGGTAAGAGCCAGGTATTTCTGCCTCACATTCACCATGATATTCCAGGTAAGAGCCAGGTATTTCTGCCTCATATACACCATGATATTCCAGGTAAGAGCCAGGTATTTTTGCCTCATATTCACCATGATAATCCAGTTAAGAGCTAGGTATTTCTGCCTCATATTCACCATGATACTCCAGGTAAGAGCCAGGTATTTCTGCCTCATATACACCATGATATTCCATGTAAGAGCCAGGTATTTCTGCCTCATATACACCATGATATTCCAGGTAAGAGCCAGGTATTTCTGCCTCATATACACCCTGATATTCCAGGTAAGATCCAGGTATTTCTGCCTCATATACACCATGATATTCCAGGTAAGAGCCAGGTATTTCTGCCTCATATACACCATGATATTCCAGGTAAGAGCCAGGTATTTCTGCCTCATATACACCATGATATTCCAGGTAAGAGCCAGGTATTTCTGCCTCATATTCACCATGATATTCCAGGTAAGAGCCACGTATTTCTGCCTCATATTCACCATGATATTCCAGGTAAGAGCCAGGTATTTCTGCCTCATATACACCATGATATTCCAGGTAGGAGCCAGGTATTTTTGCCTCATATTCACCATGATATTCCAGGTAAGAGCTAGGTATTTCTGCCTCATATTCACCATGATACTCCAGGTAAGAGCCAGGTATTTCTGCCTCATATTCACCATGTTATTCCAGGTAAGATCCAGGTATTTCTGCCTCATATTCACCATGATACTCCAGGTAAGAGCCAGGTATTTCTGCCTCATATACACCATGATATTCCAGGTAAGAGCCAGGTATTTCTGCCTCATATACACCATGATATTCCAGGTAAGAGCCAGGTATTTCTGCCTCATATACACCATGATATTCCAGGTAAGAGCCAGGTATTTCTGCCTCATATACACCATGATATTACAGGTAAGAGCCAGGTCTTTCTGCCTCATACACCATGATATTCCAGGTAAGAGCCAGGTATTTCTACCTCATATACACCATGATATTTCAGGTAAGAGCCAGGTATTTCTGCCTCATATACACCATGATATTCCAGGTAAGAGCCATGTATTTCTGCCTCATATTCACCATGATATTCCAGGTAAGAGCCAGGTATTTCTGCCTCATATACACCATGATATTCCAGGTAAGAGCCAGGTATTTCTGCCTCATATACACCATGATATTCCAGGTAAGAGCCAGGTATTTCTGCCTCATATTCACCATGATATTCCAGGTAAGATCCAGGTATTTCTGCCTCATATTCACCATGATATTCCAGGTAAGATCCAGGTATTTCTGCCTCATATTCACCATGATATTCCAGGTAAGAACCAGGTATTTCTGCCTCATATACACCATGATATTCCAGGTAAGATCTAGGTATTTCTGCCTCGTATACACCATGATATTCCAGGTAAGAGCCAGGTATTTCTGCCTCGTATTCACCATGATATTCCAGGTAAGAGCCAGGTATTTCTGCCTCACATTCACCATGATATTCCAGGTAAGAGCCAGGTATTTCTGCCTCATATACACCATGATATACCAGGTAAGAGCCAGGTATTTCTGGCTCATATTCACCATGATATTCCAGGTAAGAGCCAGGTATTTCTGCCTCATATACACCATGATATTCCAGGTAAGGGCCAGATATTTCTGCCTCATATTCACCATGATATTCCAGGTAAGATTCAGGTATTTCTGCCTCATATTCACCATGATATTCCAGGTAAGAGCCATGTATTTCTGCCTCATATACACCATGATATTCCAGGTGAGAGCCAGGTATTTCTGCCTCATATTCACCATGATATTCCATGTAAGAGCCAGGTATTTCTGCCTTATATACACCATGATATTCCAGGTAAGAGCCAGGTATTTCTGCCTCATATACACCATGATATTCCAGGTAAGAGCCAGGTATTTCTTCCTCATATACACCATGATATTCCAGGTAAGAGCCAGGTATTTCTGCCTCATATACACCATGATATTCCAGGTAAGAGCCAGGTATTTCTCCCTCATATTCACCATGATATTCCAGGTAAGAGCCAGGTATTTCTGTCTCATATTCACCATGATATTCCAGGTAAGAGCTAGGTATTTCTGCCTCATATTCACCATGTTATTCCAGGTAAGATCCAGGTATTTCTGCCTCATATTCACCATAATATTCCAGGTAAGAGCCAGGTATTTCTGCCTCATATACACCATGATATTCCAGGTAGGAGCCAGGTATTTCTGCCTCATATTCACCATGATATTCCAGCTAAGATCCAGGTATTTCTGCCTCATATTCACCATGATATTCCAGGTAAGAGCCAGGTATTTCTGCCTCATATTCACCGTGATATTCCAGGTAAGAGCCATGTATTTCTGCCTCATATACACCATGATATTCCAGGTAAGAGCATGTATTTCTGCCTCATATTCACCATGATATTCCAGGTAAGATCCAGGTATTTCTGCCTCATATTCACCATGATATTCCAGGTAAGATCCAGGTATTTCTGCCTCATATTCACCATGATATTCCAGGTAAGAGCGAGGTATTTCTGCCTCTTATTCACCATGATATTCCAGGTAAGAGCCAGGTATTTCTGCCTCATATACACCATGATATTCCAGGTAAGATCCAGGTATTTTTGCCTCATATTCACCATGATATTCCAGGTAAGAGCCAGGTATTTCTGCCTCATATACACCATGATATTCCAGGTAAAAGCCAGGTATTTCTGCCTCATATACACCATGATATTCCAGGTAAGAGCCAGGTATTTCTGCCTCATATACACCATGATATTCCAGGTAAGAGGCAGGTATTTCTGCCTCATTCACCATGATATTCCAGGTAAGAGCCGGGTATTTCTGCCTCATATTCACCATGATATTCCAGGTAAGATCCAGGTATTTTTGCCTCATATTCACCATGATATTCCAGGTAAGAGCCAGGTATTTCTGCCTCATATTCACCATGATATTCCAGGTAAGAGCCAGGTATTTCTGCCTCATATACACCATGATATTCCAGGTAAGAGCCAGGTATTTTTGCCTCATATTCACCATGATATGCCAGGTAAGATCTAGGTATTTCTGCCTCATATACACCATGATATTCCAGGTAAGAGCCAGGTATTTCTGCCTCATATACACCATGATATTCCAGGTAAGAGCCAGGTATTTCTGCCTCATATACACCATGATATTCCACGTAAGATCCAGGTATTTCTGCCTCATATTCACCATGATATTCCACGTAAGATCTAGGTATTTCTGCCTCATACACCATGATATTCCAGGTAAGAGCCAGGTATTTCTGCCTCATATTCACCATGATATTCCAGGTAAGAGCCAGGTATTTCTGCCTCATATACACCATGATATTCCAGGTAAGAGCCAGGTATTTCTGCCTCACTTTCACCATGATATTCCAGGTAAGATCCAACTAGCACACTTTTATTTTCACCAACGACCTAAAACACCATCTTGCTCCAAAAAGCTATACGTCACGTGGATAGATTTCATTGTAGGGACAATCTGCTTAGGACACTACGTCACTAGTTATAGCTGACACCACAATCATAACGACGTATTATAACTCCGTCGGGGCAATCGAAAGGTCGGTCAGTGTACGAATTGCATGTCTGTGATGGATTTACAATTTATAATTTTAATTAGCATTCTGTTGAATAGATTTGTAAATTTTAATAATTTAACTGAGAGCTGTTGCGTCCTTAGTTTACCTGTATCGTTGCCTTGAATTTTAGATATTTTAGAACTTGACAAATACCAACCAGTATGCCGAATAGTCTGATAAAAATTGAATGACTAGGTGTGAATTCAATGATTATGCCCTAGACAGCAAAACATACCGGACAGACAAACTGACAGATCGAGTGAAACAAACTATCACTCACAAATAAAAATCCAACAGTGCATTCTTATAGTGTAACAAGGTCGATAGAATCTCTGTAGCTACTGTTTCAGAATTTTTTTTAGGAATTCCTTACTTTCTCGGACCACGCCCAAAGTTGTGGCATCCTGGTTACTCCCTTCCCTGTGTTAACCCTTTGAACCCTGAGCTCCCAGAATCGCAATTTAAAATGTATTGTTGAGTATTTTAAAAGGAATTTGACAGGGACCCGTTGCTGCCATAGGTAGCAACAGCTTCCAGTCAAATTAGTTTCAAAATACTCAACAGAATAATGATTAAATTAGAAAGTATTTAGGTGTTTTGGACTTTCGGGTTCAAGGGGTTAAAATCTGAGCCAAATCGGACCAGTTGTTTCCGAGATACCTACAGATTAGGAATTTTATCTGATCCGTGTCCGGGTTCGTTATTACCACGGCAAACGTCTGGAATCGGCTTGCACAGCAAGTTTCTTCGTTGTGTTAAAATTTTAGCCAAATCGGATCAGTAGTTTGTTTTTAGATACAATCCAGAATAAGCTTTTGTGACTTACTTGCTGGATGGCTAGCTGGATGCATGGAGGGCGGGCTGGCGGGCGGATGTATGGATGGATGGATGCTTAGCTGGACGGACGGACTGAGAGACATAGCGGTTTCTTGAGCTGCTACCCATAGCGAGAAATGTGTTGGTTCTGACTTGTAGTATTGAAAGTATTCTCATTCAGCCATAATTACTGATTTTGCGATCTTTATTAACATGTATATTTCATCTACAGGTTTGCTGTTTTGACTTTAAAGAAACAGGTAAATATATTAAATTTGTGAAAACCTTACAATGTTTCTTTCATGATGATTTTCCTCTAATCCTCTAATTAGTACTACAGAATTTAGGATGATAAGATGTTGCAACATACAAACCAAATTGACCTTTCCAGTTTTAGCTATGCCCCGCCCATCTCTAGCTAAGCTCCACCCACACCTCGCTCGTATTGGAATCATCGATCAATTTGAATTCCCTGACACTTCCCTAACTACACAGATATACTGTTAAATATTTTGAAACTAATTTGACTGGGCGTTGTTGCTCTCAATGGAAGCAACAGCGCCCAATCAAATTAGTTTCAAAATACTTAACAGCTCATGTTTATTAAATAGCAAAGACATGCAATTCGTACAACGTGTCGCACTGTTAAGCGTTTAAGACGGACTAAATTCAGTCATTCATGACGTTATGATTATGTCGTCATCCTACACGTCACATAGTTGATTATGACGTCATATGATGGATGGATAACCTGGAAAAGTCCATTCATTTACTATATTGTAGCAGAAAACGAGGATGGGCAATAGACGAACCATTTCCGTCTATGTCACACCCATTTCTAGCTAAGCTCCACCACCTTTGTACACATGTTGCAATCGATTTTAAACTTTGACACCTGTAAAGGCAACCGGCAACTTGTTGTGTATTTTGAAACTAATTGGACTTGAGGCTGTTGCTACCTATGTCAGTAACATCTTCAACTCAAATTAGTTTCAAAATATTTAACAGAATGTTTATTAAGTTGTTAATTCATCACTGACATACAATTCGTACACCTGATAGACATTTCGAGTTTAATGATGGAGAGGTCAAAGTACAAATTGCCAGTGTTGTTTAGATTAATCGATTTGATCGATAATTGATTGGTTTGTATGTTCAACCAACCGATCGATCATGATTTCAGAAATCGACTTTGGTTGTTTATAAATTGACTTTATTAATTTATTTTAATTGGTCAAGCAAGAAAACGAATACTTTTTGGAAAAGAATTTAAATTTAATTGTTACAACTATATAGTTATTACTCCTTAGTCTAAGACATTAATTCTTCCAGCACTGAAATAGTATGTTAATTTCAAAGCAACCATACCAATAACATGTTGAATATTTTGAAACTTATTTGACTGGAAGCAGTTTCCAGTCAAATTAGTTTCAAAATATTCAACAGATTATTTTTTAAATTATTAAGAATCGGTCATACCTGCGACTTGGTATGAAAGGGTAATTATCCTGGAACTTGCTATAATTACTGCATTCAAAATGAATAAAAAATGAGAACCTGTTATGATCAATCATTAATTGATCATCGGTTAGTATATAAAACCAATCATCGATAACAAAATGGTACCTATTCCCAACACTACAAATTGGCCACTAGTTAGCTGTATTGATAATCAGGATTCCGGACAAGAAAATACCTGGTTCATACATATAACTGGTAAGAAATAAGAATTGGAAAATTGGAAGTAACAGCATGGCGATCGTGTTTATCCAGCCTACAACTTAATATCTAAAGTGGGGAATCCGCTCTGCCGCTCAAGTATATGGCGTCATAATCTATCGCGTCACATAAGCTGACGTCATAATCAATAAAACTCCGCCATGAAGCAGGGAAAATGGAAAACCCATGTCGTAGATGAATTTACGATTTACTAAACATTATTTTGAATATTTTGAAAATAATTAGATTGGGAGCTGTTGCTACCATAGGAAGTAGCAGCCCTAGTCAAATTAGTTTCAAAATATTCAACATCTTACCTGTATAGCTACCTTAAAATTGGGATTCTGGTGGGAGTCACCTTTCCAAGTTTATAAATCGATTCCAACACGCACAAAACGTGGGCAGCGCTTAGATAGAAATGGGCGGAGCTTAGTTAGAAATGGGCGGGCATCTGCTAGAAATGAATCCCTCTATTGTATTTTTCAGTTATTACCACATGTCCAGTTTCACATAGCAGTGGGAAAGCAGCAAATATTACTATTATCAGCGATGGGATTGACTTCAAAGCTGTGGCATTTTGTTCCAACGGCGAAGAACATTCAATGATCATCATCAGTCCAACGGCCAAGTACATTCCCGTGTATTTTCACTTAGACCCACCATCGATAGATGCATGCCTTTTTAACGAGGTATGCTTAACTACTGATTATAATATACACACCACAAATGGAAAACATGCAGTTGTACTTTACAAATACATTAACGAACACCCACTCCTTTTTCAAAAGTTTAAAGAAATTGTCAAGAATCGTTTTGGCACATCGTGGGCATCCTCACACTCGATGTTGTTGACGATCTCTCCAGTAGAGCTTGAGTTATCGTGGCAGGCTGGCACGCAGACATACCAACGGACTGACAGGCAGGGAGACAGGCAGACATGGCAATTAATAATTCTAAGCCTAAGTGGCGAGATTTAATGAAAGTGATGTGAGAATTGGTGATGCAATCTCTTTGTTTGGGGAACTTGTTTTGAACATGTTTTTATGTCTCCAGGGGCCACTGAGAAAATAAATCAGGGTATACTTCTCAAGTTTGGGGAAACGGTCACGAGAGTTCGTTTTCCAAGATAGCCAATAGTAATATCTGACTAGGTAATTATGAAACAAAACCACGGCATGCTTAATATCGAATTAAAGGTTATTAAAAGACATTGTTGAAAAGTACCATAAAATTACGTTTTATCTATATTTGATAATATCATGTGAAGTTTATGTTAAATTGAATCGCTTTAATAGGTTGATTAGACTAGGTCCTCGGAAGGAAGCCATCGAAACCGACAATGATCCTAAATCCAAGATGGCAACCAGCCACAGGCCGCCATCTTGAAAATCAATTTCCGAATGATAACTTTGCTATGTGTCTGAACGGTTTCTTGTGATATTGGATATATTAAGGCTGTGTGTGTGCGTGCGTGCGTGCGTGCGTGCGTGCGTGCGTGCGTGCGTGCGTGCGTGCGTGCGTGCGTGCGTGCGTGCGTGCGTGCGTGCTTATAGCTCTTGTTGCTTATAGCTCTAGGTGCGTGCGTGCGGGCGGGCGGGCGGGCGTGATATATCTTCTGATAGCTCTTATTTTTTTGGCTTATCGGTGAGTCATTATACGTCGTTTGTGGAGTTCTTGTTCGATTTGAATTAAATGTAGCCCACTAACAGATTTTCAATCGGAAAATCGTTGGTGCTTCTGCGATGCTAGATAGGGTCAGTAGAGTTTAGTTGTGTGATGTGGATGCAACAGTGTCTAAGGCAAATTACTTCTAGAATATTCTAACATATTCAACAAGACATCGGCGAAAGTTTTGACATTTTGTATTTCCAAATGCAAATCTAGCTTTGACTCAAGATCGCATTGGACCTTTCCATTTCTAGCTATGCCCCGCCCATTTTGTAGCCAATCCCCGCCTACTCAACTAGATATGCCTACGTATTTCGTCATCGTTGCTAACGTAAACAAAATGGCGGTCGCCGATGTAAACATTGGCCGCTTCAGCGATATATCGGGCGATATTTCTATTAATTATCTACCAAATCATATGAATTTGTCATCGAAATCATTAGAAAAAGGGTTAAGATTTTATACGGAAGGCTATATACATGATATAGATATATTTAATAAAGAAAACGTTACAGACATGGTCGCGAAAGGCTGGTATTCAATGTCCAAAAGTCAACTACCACATAAGATGCGCATTACGATCAGAAGACAGCCGACCGCAGTATCAGACGGATATTGTTCTTGCAAGGCAGGGTAAGTGTATTTAGAAAATAAAACGTAAAACAACGTTTAAAGCTATTATTCTATTTTTTTAAAACAGAATCAGAATCTTTATTGGCACAAAAAAACATATATATTCTCAAGCTCGACAAAAAGTATTATATTTGAAGCATTAGCCGTTTATCTGTCAGTTTGGAGATGCTTATGGGAGATAACTCGCTCTGATTATATGCTTAGTAGAGATTAACCCATTTATCATTCTTTATTAATTGAGCCAATTTCTAGGAAATTATGTTGAAAGGTTTGTCATGAAATTGTATGGATAATTGTGAATATACAATTTAATAAACACTGTGTTGAATATTTGAAACTAATTTGACTGGGAGCTAGCCGTTGCTGCCACAAGCAGCAACATCTTCGGGTCCATTTCAAAATATTCACAGGGTGAGGGTTTGTATGCATTTATGTGTTTGAAATTTTATGACTTTCTCCTTCGATCAATACTCACCATTCTGTTACTTCTGATATACAGCTGGCCCTGACAGCTGGCTCTAGGACAATAGACTTTGAAAGCGTTACCGACTCCTTGGAACCGGGTACTCGGCTCCCAACTGCCGAGTACCCGTCTACCATAGAGCTCATTCTTGTTTGCATGGCAACAAGAGCTATACATGCTTTTCTCAGTGGAGAGATTAAGAATAAATCTAAGTCTTTTTGTCTGTGATTGTGATAGCTAGTGATTCTCTTGCAAGGATAATTGGATAATATGGATACCGCCGAGGATAAGCAGGTCGTATATTTCCTTATTATTCCATAGTTAAAAGACTTAGGTCTCTAAATTTCGTTGTGTCGCATGTTCCAATTTCTGACCCCAAAGAATCTAGGACGTGTGTTAACAACGAGATATGCCGGATGGTCGCCTTCTTTAAACCCCAACAGGCGATCGGCAGATATGAAAATAGGTGTTTCCTACGGTATTTGTAACACGAATATCGGCTGACGTCGTTCTCCGTAAGATCCGAGCGGGTGACGTCACACCCGTGGTGCTCGGGTGTTTATGTGAAGAAATTTTTTTTCATTAATTCGCGCATCTTGTTCTGGGTGCTGCGTACTAAAAATGGTACCAGAAAACTTTGGAATGTTTTGCGTGTTATCACGATCTGTTTGCAATGATCGGTGGTTTCAAAATTCTTGATTAGATGTGTGGTCTGCGGTTTTACCGTGTGCTACAGCAGTTTGTTTACATTTTGTTGTTTCTTCACATATCGTTTTGGCTTTCAATAGGATTATAATTTATATTGATTGGTAAATATACCCCGAATGCTAAGCGATATGATTCCTGGTTCCGTTATACATCCTGGAGGATCAATTATGGGTGTATTTATGCCCGCTTCGTTCTTGTCGTCATAATTAATGCGATCTTTGCTGTAACGTTGCGGGGTGAGGTGCGGGAGGGTTACAGTTAATTTATGGTCAATATATTTGAAAATTAATTGTGTGCCTTCCATCCGTGTCTCGTTCCGCTTGCTTATTGTAGGTTTGTGCTTATTTATAGGCCAAGCCAGCCCCGCCATCATGTGACGAGTGCCACAAGTTCGCACGGGTCCTATTTAAGGACCATGTCTGCTTTAGATGTACTCCATGTAACCTTGATAGTAGGTGTAATGTGTGTGCAGTGTGGTCCGCGGATATGATGTTGAAGTTCCTTGCCCAGAACGATGTGGCTGGGTGTGACGCGGGGTCAGGCGGTTCGAAGTTAAATCGTGGAGCGTCCGGTTCGGTCCGGCTATGCAGGGTTTTCTGCATAGCGTTCTGCCCACGCTGGTGTCGTCCCTGCTGCCGAAGGTTGTGGGGCAGTTTCTCCCCATGCTTGGTACGGACCCTGTCCTTGGACAGGGTTCAGGACTGGTCACCGAGGGAGCCGTCTCGTACGGCCCCCTGGCAGTCCCATTGGGCTCCAGCCTGACGGGTTCTGTCTCTCTGAGGCCACCTCCGGGTGGTCCAGTAGCGGTGGCCGGTCCGTCAGGCATGGGAGCCATCCGCCAGGACGGCTCCACGGTTTCTTCGTCTAGTGACGACTCTTCGGAGTCTGAAGACGAGGAGGAGAGGTTGCTGCGGCCTGTGACGCCACGGGTGGAGAATATGGAGGTTGATTCCGTCCTGGACGGAACCGTCCTCCATCTGTCTGGCTTGGCGCAAGCCAGGGCAGCGACTCCGCCCGTGGTTAAGGCCAATCTGGTTTGAGGCCAGCTGACACGGTGACTGGTGTGCCGGGCCAGGCGTGGTACTCACCTATCTCGCCTGGTCCGGCGGTCAGACGTGGGGTGCCGTTGGCGCCCGTGACTGGCCACGGTTCCGCGTCTGCTATGGGTCCACACGGTTTTCCGGGGGTGGCAGCGGAACCGTTTGGTACCGGAGTGCCTGGCGTGTCAACGACGGCTCCTTGCCGGGAGGCCGTGGCTGGTAGGCCCGTGAACGCGTCAATGGGTGACGTGTTCACGGGTGTGTCTTCCTCGGAAGTAGACTGGTCGGATGCTCTTGCTTGGCTAGCCAGGGTGGACCCGTCTGTGGTTTCGGCCACGGCCGAGGAGGATGCGCCCCGTCCGTCGGTTGCATCGATTAGGATGGGGATCTTGCCCGCATCCCGGATCCAGTCTGTTGGACTGGAGCCATGGTTCATCGAGTTGCTTGAGACTATTTATAGCAAGCAGCTCATGACCAAGGGCCAGCTCCCTGCGGCCTCCAGGGAGGTGCGGGCGAGGTGTCGTATTCCACGGGGGGAATACGACAGGTATGGTGTGGTACCATCGGTCACCAAGGATGACCGATGGGTTTTGGGTGTCCAGAGTGCTGGAGCGGGTGGCCCCGGTCCGGCACTTGTGGACAAGTCCCAGGCACACCAGGATGAAGTCCTGTCCCTATGCGATGAGGGTGTGAGGGCAGCTATGAGTGCTGTCAACCACTCTTATCACCTTCTTCAGTCGGTGTGGGCTGAAGCGGGGGCAGGCCACCCTGTGCCGCCTGTGGCGCTTTCGTGCGTCAATGACGGCTTGGTGCTGTCTATGGACGCGCTGGCAAGGGTGCAGGCGCGTGTTACAAAGTCCAGGAGGCAAATGGTTCTTGACCATATGCGTCCGACTATGGCAGTCAGGGAGCGTCTTCTTGGGACACCCCTGACAGGGCCTAGCATCTTCGGTGGCCAGGCGCGGGCCATCCGAGAGGACACTGCTAGCATTGCGCAGAATCGGTTGGCGGTAAACCTACAGGTGGAGCTAGTGCGGCAAGCGCACGCACTAGGGGCTGTAGGGAAGCCGTTAGCTGTTCAACCTTCACAGAAGCAGAAGAAGCATAAAGGCAAGGCGAAAGCTAAGCCTAGTGCGACTTCTGCTTCGTCTGGTTTTTCTCAGCCACCGCCAGCGAAGAAAGCCAGGAAGGTTGTGGAGGCCCCTACCCTCCCCAATGTTGCTCCTGATCGCCCTAGAGGCGGGAAGGGCAAGGGGGAGGGAAAGGGTAAGTCCTCAAAGGGCGGAAAGAAGGGAGCGGATGGTACCCGAGGGTACGAGAGCTCCCTTCATATCTGCCTGGACCGCACCTGTGCGACAGGAACAGCGGTGCCAGTTAGACCTGCCGAGTTAAGACCGAAATGGTTCTCTATCTCGCTCAGTACGAGAGGGGGGAGCGGACCGCGAGCCGGCCAACCCCGTTAGACGTCGAGGCGTCTATGGTGGGTGGAAGGCTCATACGTTTCGTCGAGGCCTGGCGAGGTGTGACGTCAGACAGTCTGGTCCTGGGATGGTTATCCCAGGGATATATGCCGGAGGAGTGGGACTTTCCGCTGCAGAATCTGTCTTTGGCACCTGTCTGGACACCCGTACCAAGGGAACCAGACAAGTTAGAAGCCGTTCAAAACGAAGTGTCAGGTTTGGTTCTGAAGGGAGCAATAGAACCAGCGAACCAGAACACTCCAGGCTTCTATTCAAATATGTTCCTTGTCCCCAAGAGCACAGGGGGATGGAGACCCGTACTCAATCTCAGGCCATTAAATTGGTTTATCTATACGCCTCGGTTCCAGATGGAAACGCCGAGGTCTGTAATGGCAGGGTTGAGGAAGGGAATGTGGTGTGTGTCGATCGATCTGAAAGACGCATATTTCCACATTCCAATGAACAGGAGTTGTCACAGGTTTCTGAGATTTGCGTTTCAGAATCAAGTCTGGGAGTTTATTGTTCTCCCGTTTGGCCTGTCAACAGCTCCAAGGGTTTTCACAAGAGTGGTCCTTGCGGTGACAGCGTTTCTCAGAAAAGAGAATGTGGCGCTACACACCTACATAGACGGCTGGCTGATCAAAGCAGACTCGGCAGCCAGGTTGAACGTGGATACTGCTCTGACTCTGAGGTTACTTTCAGATCTAGGCTGGATAGTCAACAAGGAGAAATCCGAGTTGACACACACTCAACATTTCGTTTATTTCTCGAGGAGGGCAGGGTTTACCCGTCAGAGCCCAGATGGTGACTCTGTTAGCCATCCTCAAGAGTTTTCGAGTGGGAAACCACATTCAGGCGAGGCGGTTTCTTCAGATGCTGGGCATGATGGTCTCCATGGAGCAGGTGATCCCGTACGCTGCTCTAATGCGAAGACCTATCCAGTTCTATCTGATGTCTCTGTGGAAACAGAGAACAGAAACCCTGTCAAAACTGGTGCCAGGTTTGGAGCCGATAATGTCGCATCTTGTATGGTGGAAAGAGAGTCAGAATCTCCTAGTAGGGGTTTCACTGCACCTACCCCACCCCAGCTGTCCGTGTACACGGATACATCGCTGGAGGGGTGGGGCCTGCCTGGGAGAGCACCAGGTCTCGGGCACATGGACTCTCCAGGAGAGCCAGCTGCATATCAATCTGTTGGAAATGATGGTAGTGGAACTGGCGTTGGAAGAATTTCTTACGATGATCAGGGGCAAGGTGATATTGATATGGTCGGACAATTCGACGGTAGTATCATACATAAATCGCCAAGGCGGGACCAGGTCACCCACGCTGTGTATCAAAGTGTGGCACTTGATTCAATGGTGCAGGAATTACGCGGTTGTTTTGAAAGCAGCTCACATTCCTGGGCGATTGAACATTCTGGTGGATGCTTTGTCTCGCAGACAGAGAATTCTGCCGACAGAATGGTCCCTCAACCCTCCAGTTCTGCGAAGGATCTTCGTGCATTGGGGCAAACCCAACGTGGACTTGTTCGCCACAAGGGAAAATGCTCAAATCATGACTTATGTCTCGCCGATTCCAGATCCAAATGCTGTCGATACAGATGCTCTGGCGATAAGCTGGAGAGGGATGCACACTTACGCGTACCCACCCACCATTCTTCTACCGAAGGTGTTGGTGAAGATCAGGGAGGAACCGTGTCTGGTCCTGCTAATAGCGCCGTATTGGCCAAGCAGGGCGTGGTTCACGGATCTGCTAGATCTGCTGATGGAAAACCCAGTGCAGTTGCCCGAGGTTCCGAACATAATCTCCCAGGCCAAGGGACGCTTCCTACACGAGCGTCCCGAAATGTTCAAATTGACTGCGTGGATGTTATCAAACAACTTTCCACGTCAGAAGGCTTTTCTCGACAAGCTGCTGATTTCATCGCGGCTGCGAGAAGGAGGTCAACCTTCAAGTCATATAACAACAAGGTTAACAGATTTGCAGACTGGTGTGAAGAAAAGGGTATTGATACCTTTCAATCCACTATTCAGCAAATAGCAGACTTTCTCTATGAGCTGTTCTTTTCAGGACTAGCTCCCGTCACAATTGCTGGATACAAGTCAGCTTTGACATCAGTTATCCCTTGTCTAGCCAACAGGGATAGTCCAGAGGTGGCCCAGTTAAATGTGATGGTGAAGGGAATGAGCAATCTCCGACCGAGACAACCGGTAGTCATTCCAGCCTGGAGTCTATCTTTAGTGCTTAATGTACTGGCCAAGCACCCTTTCGAACTGTTGCGTTCGGCTAGTCTAAAGCATTTGACTCTAAAGGCGGTTTTTCTATTGGCAGCTTCCTCAGCTAGAAGGCGCAGTGAGATCCATGCGCTTTCGGCAGAGAGGAACCGATTTATTGTCTCCGGAGAGGGTGTGCGTCTTCTGCCAAGAGCAGAGTTTATGTCAAAGAATCAATCTTTCAGATATCCCGGCAAACCGATCATAATACCGAAGTTAACAAGGTTTGATCGTGATGCCAGTGTCTGGTGCCCGGTCCGTGCTTTGACTAAGTACAGGAAACGGACTGACTCATTACGGTCGAACGATAGCCATCTGTGGATCTGCCATAAGAAGCCTTGTGGCGCAGCATCCATGGATACTATCTCTCGTTGGGTAGTCGAATGCATTCAGACTACTCATGAGATAGCGACTGGGCACCAGGTGCAAGGCGCAAGGGCACACGATGTTAGAGGAATAGCCGCCTCGACCGCCCTTTACAGTGGTGTTCCGTTAGAGGACATCATGGCCGTTGCACAATGGTACTGTGAGTCCTCATTTACGGATTACTATATGAGGACTCAGCCAATCCACTCGCTTTAGCTGTTTTGAGACGATAGTTAAGTGACCACATTGCTCTTCACCCTTTTTTCACTTTGGTAAGAAAAGAATCTAAAGCAGGCATGGTCGAGCGAGAGGATGACAACCAGATTGTGTCACTGATGGCCGGACCAGTGAATGGTTGGAGGCGGTACGTCTGAAGTCCAATTATCATAAGGTAATTCAATAGTGAGAGTTTTTTGTACTATGTCTATATATCATGTTCATTCATCTTATATATTCATGCTCATTCCCAGGCTAATACATGTGGATATGCAAGGAGCAGTTAACCCTCTTGGCATATTTCTGTTTCAGGCGAGATACATGTTCGTGAGTTCTCTCCCTTTTCTTAGGAGAAAAAGGTGGGGGGAGGTGGTGGGGGGCAGTGATGCGAATGTGATTCAGTTCCGTTAACTTGACGGTCCTTTTAGATCTCCGTTAGTCAAGTTTTTAAGTCTAAATCTTTCTCCAAGGGGCAAAAGTAGCATTGATGGCTTGCCCCTTCCCACCAGGTTACTGATCAAATCTGGTGTATATCAGAAGTAACAGAATGGTGAGTATTGATCGAAGGAGAATGAAGGAAATGTCAATTTCCCTTTCTCCGAGATCTAACAATACTCACCATTCTGTTACGGACCCAGCCTCCCAGCCCCACGGAAGCAAGCCATGAATTTCTCTTGTTTGGTGGCTATGCAAACAATATGAGCTCTATGGTAGATGGGTACTCGGCAGTTTGGAGCCGAGTACCCGGTTCCAAGGAGTCGGTAAAGCTTTCTAAGTCTATAGACCTAGAGCCAGCTGTCAGGGCCAGCTGTATATCAGAAGTAACAGAATGGTGAGTATCGTTAGATCTCGGAGAAAGGGAAATTGACATTTCCTTCATTCTACGATCAACATTAATAAACTTCCTGACCTCCAGAAATAAATATCTATGTCCAGGACAGTCAAATTAGTTTCAAAATATTCAACAGCAGCATATTAGGCATCATACATAATTTACTATATCCAGTCGAGTGTTCACATTAAATAACGGTAATGACTGCATATTATTTCCTCATTTATTGTGATTACCATTTTCCATAACCTATGGCAATAAGAGGCCGAAATGCCTTAACGGCCATCTGGACCTTGGGCCTTAGTGCTCACTTGAACCATTAGCATTTGAACCTGTAGCATTTGAACAGACATAATACATTAAACTCAAAACTAGCATTACATAAAACACAAAATTTAGGTTCCCATCCAGCCAATATAAAATCCAGTATGGCCATCAATCCCAAAATTTTGATTGGCCCATGACATTGACAACCATGCTTTATCAAGGATCGCGTTCTCTTGAATAAATTTTAATGACCCTTAGTTATTGGTGAAATTAAATCTAACGAGTTTCGGTCTGATCTGTACAGCACTTCATAAGATGTCATTTTCGAGAACAAGATAGATGGCCACTGGAACAAGATTTGAACCATTTGCATTTAAATAGACACAAGAGTCCCACAGGCCTTAACGCTCACCTGGACTATTATAATTTGAAACCCTATCAGTACGTGTAGATAATACTTTTACTGGAAATTCTGAATCATATTTATCATATTATGGTCCTTCTAGACAAATCTTTTTTCCGGAGTCTCCTGTGAAGAATTAATTTTATTTTCTGATTAAGTTCATTGGGAGATTGGGAGATCCGTTCGTCAAAATGGGCTCATATAACCTTTAGAAACTGTTTGCTTTGCAGTTTCTGCTTCAATTTCAAATAAAAACATTCAAGTTTTGTTCTTTAAATTCAATTTTGCAGTAATGTTATATTTCAGCAGGTAAAAAAAATTCCCCTACCTACCTACCTACCTACCTACCTACCTACTCTACTCCAACCACCAGAGGCGGGAGAGGGCAACCAAAAAATCTTTAACGGATGGTCTTACCTGTACAGCTACCTTGAAATTTAGAGAACTTTGGGAAGTCAGGTTCTATAGTATCAGATCGATTCCAACACATATACGAAGTGAGTGGTGGTGCATGCATAGAAATGGATCCCGCTATGATTAGAAACAGTTACCAAAGCAACTGATATTTTCCTTTATTAATAATCTCAGACACGTGACATCATTGTTAGATCAGTTGAAGTGTGTGTGTGTGTGTGTGTGTGTGCGCGCGCGCGCGCGTGCGTGCGTGCGTACGTGCGTGCACGCGTGTGTGCACGCATGTACAGGAAAAACAAACACGTATTTTCATATTAAAATACTATTTATTTATCACAGGTTCATATTTTGATAAATGGGTCACTCATTATTGCTGTACATATATACATGTATGTACAAAGCGTATAAAACTAAAAAATTTACTTATCACAGAATACTTAATTGCACATAAAACATTCTATCACATAGGCAAGCATGTATTCCATTGCATGACTGACTAACAGTTAGAAATACAAAGCTCAGACAATTTAAATTATCAAATAAACATAATTTAACCCCTTGAACCAGAAATTCCTGGAATCTCAATTCCAAGGTAATTAAAACTGTACATGTACATTGTAAGCTGTTGAGTATTCTGAAACTAATTTGATAGGGGCCCTTTGCTACAATAGACAGCAATGGATACCAATCAAATTAGTTTCAAAATACTCAGCAGAATAATTATGAAATTTTAAAGGATTTTTTTGGCTTTGGCCTTTCAGTTTTGAAAGAGTTAAGACTTGAAATAAGACGTTGCCCTTGTCACTATGTTTTGTTACATATTGTTCAGAAATCGGAGTCGTGAAGCGCTACAGCGACAAAGAAAATACAAGATGCTCAAGGGGCCTGTATCGCTCATATCGACCACTGGCACAAACAATTAACAAAACAAAATGAAAAATGGAAAGATTTTGCAATCTAATTTCTGTTACGGTTTAGCCAGGATTTATTAAAATTGGTCAAGTGGTTAATACGAACGCCTATAGTTATTTTTATGATTATATGATTTTCTCATAAATTTTCAGAAAATCAAAGATGGCTGCCAAACATGCTAAATTTTGATTGATCTACTAGGGCATTCTTTTTTAATTATCACCTTTCCATGGACAAACTAGGTCATCAAAGACGGCCAGCAATACATTTGGCCAATCAAGCTCCCTTGAACAAACTTGGTTCAGCTCTTGGCCCAGTTGATCTTTAATGACCTTTGAATCACTCCCCCAAGCGATTTTGGAGATTTTTCTAAAAATCGGCCAATGTCCAAGATGGCTACCGGCGAAATTGGCCGATCGGCTTGCTTTGAACAAACTTGGATCTCTATGCCCAAATATAAGTGAAATCGGGCTAATGGTTCTCGAGAAGACATTTCAAATTTCCTATTGCTTTAGTATGTGAGTTTTTGCCGATTGCTTTAGTATGTGAGATTTTGGAGGGAAAACGATCCAATATGGTCACCAAGTCTTTAATCCGAGTTTCAAAATTGGAAATCAGCATACCCAAACACCTATATAAAACTAAATTCGGCTTCAAATTCCATCAAATTTAAAAGTCCAATATGGCCACCAAGCAGTCAACATTTTGATTGGTCCACAGCAGTCATGTTTTTTTAATGTAACAACTGCCCTTTACTCGCCCTTAGTCACTAATCGTATCTCTAAAAGTTTGGCCCGATCCAGTCAGCGTTTCTGGAGAAGTCGTTTTCACAAAAACTATGTCATCCAAGATAGCCGCCTAACCATTTGACCAATCAAGTTGTCTTGAACAAACTTGGGCCTGCGCTAGCCGCAGATATTTCATGAGTTTTGAATCGATCCCCAAGCAGATGCAGAGATCTTTAAAGATGTTTCTAAAACTTTGCTAAAATCCAAGATGATCGCCAGTCAAATTGGCTGATCGGCTTTGTTTGAAAAACTTGGATCTCTATGCCCTTAGAATGCTTCCTGCCAAAAATAAATTAAATCAGCCCAGTGTTTTTTGAAGTCGTTTAAAGAAAAGGCTAGGTGACATGAGGCAATAATGTACAAGGACAAGAAAATGGCCAGAAATCGGCGTGAAAATTCATCATCATTGCTTACATGATAAATAAAATGTCACACTTATTGCAATTTCACATAAAATCTATTGCACTCGTTTACTAAGTTCTCATTTGGAATTCACTAAAGCTTGTTTCAAACAAGATCCTACCAAGCTTGTGTCATAAATTTGACACGAAATGGCAATGAGTGTGAGATACTCTATTGATTTTGCATTTGAGTGTCACTACACATTAAACTATACAATATATCAATAAATGCAATTGGATATTTCATGCGACAGATTTACTTTCTAATTCAAATATCCCAGAAAATTTAGTTTTTCTACAGATTGAGGGGACATTGTTCCCACATCATTGGACTCATTAAAACTCTACAAGGTTATAAACTGCACAATTATACACAGTTGCCGACACAACCAAGCTGTACTTCTGTTCCGCAGCAATGGAGTATACCACGTGGAACACAGATAAAGCCAACACCATTCAACCACGTTATTGTTGCCAGACCCTCAGAACACCGCAAGAGAAAGCCAGTGATATGCCAGATTGAATGTGATAAAAAGTATGTTGTATAATTAGACACATTACCAGATATCGCAGATGTAAGCCTAAAAGTTCAGAACTATTCATATATCACTGCCATTAGCGAATCCATGCAAACATTATAAACCTACCTGTACCAATTGAGCCGGAAAAATGATTTGTTGAGTTTTCAATTTTTTGTTGTGAGTTCGATACTAGATACAGAAACTGCAAAGTATTATTTTTCTCCATTGACCCCAATACTTAAAACAAGAAAGAGCCTGTGCCACTGGCAGCCTAGCACCATAGGGTCGTTGCAACCCAGTTTGATTAAAATCTGTCCAGCAGTTATTCAGTCTCGTAAATGGTTTCCTGGGCATTTTTTGGAAATTCAATACTGTAATGAACAAAAACTGACTAATCAAATTTCTGCACCACATATACAAGTTCTGAAGCCTACCACACTAGGGAATTTATTTTAGAAAATTCATGATGGCCATTGGAAAAATGGTCTAATAAGATTTCTGTGTACACGGTCAGATGTGTAATGTCATAAGGTAACCCCAGCCAGGTTTGAGGTCCAAGAGGTTAACAAGGATTAGACATTTATGGACAGACACACAAATGACTGGCATTAAGGTCCATGTAAAGATGAACACAACTTAAATTACAAAAATTATGGTAACTGCAAGCTTTGGACATACAACGCAGCAATGATTTGTATATTTATGACATTTGCTTTTCACATTACATACAACGCACAAAGCGGCATTCCTCAAAACCACAACAGTGACCATTTTGGCCAGCTTGACCATTAAATGGTTAAGTTCACACACAAGAGGGTTAAACAAGAGGCTCATATGGAGCATTAGCATTAGAACAGACAGCCGGACGTACGACAGACGGGCGCCATGACATAAGCTCACTTGGCCCTGATGAGCTAACAATGACGATGTTATTTTTCAGACTCCCTAAAGTAACACCAACTGATATCCAGACATTACAGACAATCAGAGGAACACCACTGGAATACGTAATATCACAACACGTCCTAAAGGTAAACTCTCGTTTCGGTTATGTCCAGCTTGGCAGCTTAGTATCTTATCAGGTGAGTTGAAATGCTTTAATGGTGTATGGTAATGACAGAATTCCCAGGAAGTGGGCCTCAATCTTGTCAATGGAGTGAGATGTGAAACCTGGAGAATATTTTTAAATATATTTGTATTAATATATATCTACAGCGTTTTCCGCCTATCAAGGTAACAATAACAAGAGGCCCAAGGGCCTGTGATGCTCACCTGGACGATTAGCATTTGAACCATTGGCATTTAAATAGACATGATGGGTAGTTTTTTAACAAGATGTCAAAGGGGGCTTGTGTCATTCACCTGGAAAACTGGCATTTTATGCAGAAAGGCCATAGATCCTCATGTAGAGATCTACACTTTGTCAAAATTCTTGCTGGGTGGTTTAACCCTTTAACACTCATACCAGCCAAAAACGGCTTCTGCAGTGGTAGTGGGAAATGCCCATTTGCAGACCAAGAGAAGATTATTTTTGAAAATTAACCAATGGAATGACTGGCTCGATAACCGAGCCAGTCATTCCAGTGGTAAATCTTCAAAAATAGTCTCTTAGTCTGCAAATGGACATTTTCTATGAGAAAATTGAAATTTTATTGAATAAAATCAAGGGTTAAGCGTAGTCTTTTAAAAGAGTTTGGGGGATATTTTTGAAGTCCAAAATGGCCGCCAAACACAGTAGATATTGATTGGTCCACGGTGGCCATGTTTATTGATGTATCAATTTCCCTTGATCAAACTTTAATGGCCCTTACTTAGTCCATAATCAAATCTCCCAAATTTTGGCTCTATCTGTTCAATGGTTCTGAAGAAGTTGTTTTCATGAAAACTAGGTCATCCAAGATGACCGCTGAACTATTTGGTCACCATTGACCAAACTTGGTTCAGCTCGTGCCATAGCCGAAAAGAATAGATTGTATCAAAATTATGTATATAAGTTCTGAAGCCTACGACTGTAGGGTCCTCCCAAATGAGTTTGCTTGAAATCGGCCATGTGGTTAATGAAGAGCAGGCTTTTAACTTTTTAACCATTTTCAAGAAATTTTCAGAAAACCTATGATGGCCCCCAGAAATATTTACCAATCAAAATTTTCGTTAGAAGTGTCGAAGCCTATCACTTAGTCTAAGTTTATTAAAAAAATTGCTCACCTGGAATTATTGGCCACGTGAACGTGAACAATAGAATAATTTTAACAACATGGCCGCTGATAAAATTGATCGTCAAAATTTGGTCAATCAAGTTCTCTCGAGCAAACTTGGTTCAGCTGTTTTCCTAGATGCTCAATCGTTCATGAGCTTCCAATCGATCGCCCAATTCGCTTCAGTGAAGATTTTAAATTACATTAAAAAGCCCATTTTCACCAGAATATTGGCCCAATAAAAGTCAATTCTTCAAAAGAAAAATCTACGCATCATAACTGAGGCATACACCAAGTTTCATTAAAATATCTGAAGCGGCTCTGTATGATATGCCGTTTACGAAATATTGTGGATGGACAGACGCAGTGATTACAATAGGGCTTCCGTACACTAATAGATACATGTAAGTGTGGCCTAGCTGAATCTCATCATCAAATTTTAAGTTTTTTATCTTTTACAAAGACATCCTGAAATAATGTTAAATAACAGCAAACAGAACACATTTGACTCATCTGTGGAAACAGAGTTGGAGGAATGCAACAAGCAAAGATTTTATATTGTTTTATTTTGTAAATAAGTCTTTCAACATAGATACGATGTCTTGCAATTTTGTGTGTTAGCTGAGTATCTGCCACAGCCATTTGGCTTCCAGAAGAAGCAAATGGTGGTATATTTAGGTTTATTCCAATCTCTTTAAGTTCTGCTGAAATTGTAAAACCTTTGTCTGCCATAACTGAATCACCAACATTAACGTATCCTACTTCAATCATTTGCTTGAGAAGATCGAAAAAGCCACTTTCTTTGCTGATTGCTTTATCAGATATTAAGCCTGTGAAAAGTTCAGAAACAACTATAATAGATCCATTTGGATCACAGCCCAGTAAGCATTTTAGTGTTGTAGCTGACTAGTAATTAGTATATAACTGACTTTGTAGTGCCAAGGCATGTGGAATATGTGTTTTTATTTCAGTTCCATCAATGATAATTAATGTATTTGGAAATTCCTTTTTGAAACTGGAAGGCATATTCTGAATCATGACATCACAATGTGGCCAAATACCTAACTGTCCAAACTTTAAATACATATGAGAAATAACTGTTCTGAAAATACTACTGCTGGATTGAACAGACACTCCAAACCGTACTGCTAGGTCTTTAAGTCCAAAATTATGTCTCAATCGACACAGAGTTAAAAATAAATAATCTTTGGGATCCAGCTTCCTGATATCCCTTCGATCATATTTCAGCTTAAAGCTTTCAGGGAAAAGAAACATAAATAGAGAAAGGAATCTTATATACGTAATTCCTGTATAGTAATTAAAGACATTTTTGACATTTTCTTTGTCTAAGACGGCTTGTACACAAAATTGTCCACCTCTATTTTGAATCTCTTTCTTTAAATCGGCAATTTGACCATCCTTATCTCTGATTGCTTGCTTTAGGGCTTTTATTCTGGCAGTCCTTTGTTTGACAACTTCCTGATGATGCTTCATCAAAGCATTTATTTTGAGATCTGTGTGCTGATGTTGTTCAAGTACGAAAATGCCTGAAACTGAAGGAAATTTCAAATTCCCTGAGCTCTAACAATAATTACCATTACATTACTTATTGATAAGAACCATTTTAGAGGCTGTACCCTAAGACGTTAGACTTTTATATAAACTCCTACTGGTTCCTGAAACCGGGTACCCGCTCAAACAACCGGGTCCCCTTTCGTATGAACTGCCACTTGTTTGCATAGCATAAGTAAGAGGGAATTACGCATGGGTTGCCTGTGTGTGGCATGGAGGCGGGTCCGTAATGTAATGGTAAGTATTGTTAGATCTCCATCGATCAATACTAACCATTACATTTACTTATTGATAACACCAGATTTGGTCAGTAACGTGGTGGGAAGGGGTGAGCCAGAAAATGACTTAAAGGTACGCTAATCTCATCTCAAATGTTATACTTCACGATAGATTATGGTTTATAGATTCCATTTCATTTGTAGCATGTCACATTCCCTTATCTGTATCATAATTATCTGCTTTGTAATATCGCATAAAATTTTGAACAATGATCGCCACCATTTTGTCCCCTCAAGCGAGTGTGTGATGTCATGTAAGTGCTAATGCATTAGATTCTTTATTATGTAACACTCATATCATTGAATATTTTGAAACCAATTTGACTAGAAGTTGTTGCTGCCTGTATGATTGCTTTTATACCGCATTGCCAAACTATAGCTGGCACCTCTATGACGGAGCGTATATCCCGAGGCAGACACGCTAGGCTTTTCCTGATTGGTTGAAAAGTAAATCATGACAGCCATCATAGTCTGTAGAAATGTAGCAACATTTAGCTACTAACGCCTGAATATCTTTCTTTAGCAGCATCATAAAAAGGCCGGGTGGATATGCACGGTATTAGCAATATTAAAACTGTGATAGAGTGAATGCACTCCCATTCGTTGTTATTTGATTGTGACTCATTGGAATTTGTATTGTTGTTATGATTTGAATTCATATTGAATTAAATCAGTATTTTTATATTTTTGAAATGGATCAATTTTTCATTTCATCCATGCTCAGTCATGCATAACGCCGTTTCTGGGGAAATCAATTTTACACATTGTTCCTCTAGTCCGAGTGTTGCTGTGTGCGAATGTGTATTGCAGCCAATTATATATCTCAGAAAATATTAGTCTATATTTAGGGGAACTTACGTTTTTTAGGTGTATATTTTCTTGGCATGGATATGAGAGTATGTACAGCTCAATAAAAGCTTTAGCAAGGTGTGTTGTCGAGAAATAGTTACAGAGAAATGAACAGACATGCTATTTCCAACATTCACTATATTTAATGAGGCATTTAGCTGAATTCCATAAAATAATATTAACCCTTTCACCGACAAACCCCTAAAATGTACATTCTTTACAATGCATGTAATATATATATAATCTGGTGAATATTTTGAAATTAATTTTAGTTGCAAAAACATCCTCCAGTCTAATTAATTTCAAAAAATTCAACAGTCACCATGTATGGGTGCCTTGAAAATGAGATGTGGAATTCATCGGTGAAAGAGTTAATGAACAATTCTGAATCTTGACCCTTATCTATTCATAATACAACAATGTACAGTTTCATTTCATTATTCTGGAGCCTCTAGATAGACTGTCTGGCCAGATGTATAGACATGCAGTATCACAAACCTATATTTCCCACAATTTCACCATTAGAGAGCTAAACCTAACACTATTTGTCTTAATCTGTCTTATTTTCAGACCAGAAACCTGAAAGAAGTAGAAGCACCTTCAACTCCATTAACATGCAATGCAGATTACCTGTAGAATTTTTGGATTTAAATAATGGGATGGAAGTCAAAGATCCAAAAGAGCTTGATTTTTTTAACTAGAAAGCAGGCTACCTGTAAGTTTTGGTATGATGTTAGAGCAACCCGATTAACAGCTTCCAATTTTGGAAAGGTTTTACACCGTAGAAATGCAACCACACCATCACTATCATTTCTAAAGGGCATTTTCCAAAAGGCCATTATAAAAGCACCTGCTTTAGATTATGGAAAAGCAAATAAGGTTAAGGCAAAGCAAGCTTACTTGGCTAAATATCCATCCTGTCACATCCATCAATGTGGATTTATAGTAAACAATGAGTTTTGTTTTTTGGGAGCTAGCCCTGATGGCAAAGTTGGTGATAATGATTGCTTTGGCATTTTAGAAGTAAAATGTCCTTACACAGCTAGAAATATGCAAATAGAAAGTGCTTGTGGACAGGTAATAGAGTTCCCAATGGAACTTAGCAGTAGTGGACAGGTGTCACTAAAACGGTCACATCACCATTATGCACAAGTTCAAGGGCAGCTCATGATTACTGGAGCAGAATTCTGTGACTTTGTCATTTTTACACAAAAGGATTTGCATGTAGAAAGGGTTGGGCCAGATATAGCCTATATGGAACTACTACTTCAGAAGTTGTCCACCGTTGTTAAACTGTATGGAAAGCCATCACTTAATGAAAATGAAAACAAACCAATAGATGATGTGAAGCCTTGTGTTTAGATATGGTAAGATCAGATGGAAAATTTATTTTCTATCAACAAGCACGACCATTCTATTTTCACATAGATGTGTGTGGAAAGACATTTTACTTTCAAAGTTGTCCAACATTCCTTGTCACATAAAATCGTAAAAAACACTTAGTCTTTCACAATTCAAGTATTACACATAGATGCATATATAGCAACAGCGCCCAGTCAAATTAGTTTCAAAATATTCAACAGCATGCTTGTTACATAGCAAAGATATACAATTCATACAACGTGTCTGACTATTAAGCACTTAGGACAGACTAAATCGAATCATTCATGACAATGATTATGATGTAAGACCATATGTCACTTAGTTGATCATGACGTCAGATGATGGATGGATACATTGGAAACGTCCATAGAGTACAGCTAAAAAATAACGTAAAATTTTTTCCAAGGCAAAATAAAGCATACATGTACTGTTGAATCATTTGGATTTAATTTGATCTGAATGGCTTCCAATCAAATTAAGTCCAAAATATTCAACAGAACATTTCATACATCGTGTTCAAAAGTGTACTAACTAACAACATGTTTCTGTTTATATATATATATATATATATATATATATATATTTCAATGGAATATTATATTATTAGGCCATCAGTGTTCAAATCTGCTGTTGTTTTTCTTAATTTAAGTCTAAAAATTATGCAGGTAATTTTATTTTAAATGTTGTATTACAATAGATGTAGGCCTATCTAACACTTTAACCCTCGAATTTGTACAAGAAAATTTCAATTTTCTCATAGAAAATGTCCATTTGCAGCCTAGGAGTAAACTATTTTAAAAATTTGACACTGAAACCACTGGCTCGTTTATGACGGCAAGACAGTCCAGTGATAACTTTTCATAAATGGTCTTGTTCTGGTTTGCTAATGGAAATTTTGTATAAGAAAATTGAAATTTTCATCAGCAAATGTGATCGAAAAAGGTATTATCGTCCCCATGGAAGTTTCATTTATCAAAGGAAATACAATTGAAAACTCTTTAACAGTTTGACGGCTGAATTTCTGCAGACTGCATTTGCCTTGGGGTTTAACTTTGGATAGGCTGAACATTTTGAAAGCAATTTGACAATTTGAAAGTTGTTGGTGGCTAATTTTTTTCAAAATATTAAGCAGATCCAGAGGTATTGTCCATTGAAATAATTGTCTTGTGGTTTGCATAGTGAGGCTGGCCAAAACCAGCCTTTTGCTCCACTGAATCGACCATTTACATACCAGGAGTAGACTATCTTGATAATTTACTACTGAAATGACTAGCTACATACCCAAGCCAGTAATTCCAGTGCTAAGTTTTCAAAAGGAATCCGCCAAGAGATATTCTCTGAAATTCTCTTGGCCATTATTAAAAGGATTAAAATAGAAATGTATTATTGTTGATTTGGAAAACTTATTTTCTAATGTGAATATTCTATTATCCACACGCTGTGGAAACCCATCAAAGTAAATACACTCTTTAACTGTATGCTTTCTGAATTTCTAGAGATGACATTTTCCATGGGGTTTGGCACTGGATAGGCTGAATATTTCGAATATTTTGAAAGTAATTAGACTAAAAGTTGTTGGTGGAAAGATGGAAAACAACTATTAAATATTAATATTTTGAAAACAAATAGCCAGCAACAACTTTCAGTTAGTTTTCAAAATATTAAGCATGTCCAGAGTTATTGCCCATTGAAATTATTGTCTGGTGGCTTGCATGGTCAAGCTGGACAAAACCACCCTCTCTTGTGGTCTTGTGAAATGTCCATGGAAAAAACGATTTTTTCTGAAAATTTCCTTCTCGAATTCCTGATATCCAAGCCAATCATTTCAGTGGTAAATTTTGAAAAATGGCCTTTTTGGTCTGTAAATTATTAGACTAATCTTTGAAAATTTACAACAGGAATGACTGGCTTGGATATCAAACCAGCTATTCCAGTGGTAAATTTTCAAAAGTAGTCTTTGATTTAAAATAGATGATTTAAAGTAGGAGAAAACTTAAATGTTCATGATTAAATCTTACCGTTAAATGGTTGAAGTAAAAATGTGCCATTGCTCATTGCTTGCAATGAATTAGTGAGAAATGCTCAAAATAATGCATGAAAATATGTATATATAAATGTATATGACATGCTCATGAGTCATGACTATGAATGCATACACAGATTTGTGCATATAACCATATGTTTGTTGAAACTATCATTCAAAAACACTATATATACTTAGTGTTGCTCAGTTTGAATTGAGACATCCTTGGCAGATTTCTGTTTTGTTTGGCATGTCTGAGATCTATCTGTGGCTGTATGTAGGAAGACAGTTTTCCTGGTCAGCTCCTCTGTAAATATGAATATTTCTAGTGAATTGGAAATTTATTAAGAGTAGATAAATAATACCCCACACCATACAAACTGGACAAAGGATGATGATATCAGCTACATGTATGTGCATGTTGCAATACTATTACCAAATTATTGTAACTGTACGTCGTCATATAGGCGGAGCAGCACAGACAGCAAAAGTCGGAAGGTCTGTGCTGCTCCGCCTATATGACGACGTATAGTTACAATAATTTGGTCAATTCTGAAACAAACGTAAGCACGCCATATTGGTTTGCATTTATCTATTGTTTCATTATTGGTTATTCTCCACATAAAAGGTTTCCATTAATGCAAAGTATAGTAACATGTCAAAGACTTAGTAGAAAGAAATGTTTAACAAAGAAATAATATAGTCAAAAATATTGTCTAACAAAGCTTAGTATTCCTTAAAGCGGGAGGAATAACGACTTGTTTAATCTATTATGACAGCATTTGCCATTGTTTTCAAATATTACAAAGTATATAAGACGTATTTAGCACTAAGGGCCATTAAACTTTGTTCAAGAGAAGTTGATCCGTCAAAAAACCTGGCCACCGTGGGACAATCAATATATAGCGTGTTTGGTGGCCATATTGAATTTTTTTAATTTGATGCATTTTGAGGCCGAAAATGGTTTTATATATGTTTTTGCGTATTGTGATTTCAAATTTGCTCTTTTCGGGATTGTTGGATAAACGGATTAGCGACCATCTTGGATCATTTACCTGCCAAAATCTCCCATGCTGAAGCAATGGGAAATTAAAATGTATTCTCGCGCCATCTTGAATTTTGGTCGATTTTTAGAAATGTCTTTAAAAAATCTTATCCAAAAGCACCTGGGGGTCAATTCAAAACGCATGAAATATAATCTAGGGCAAGAGCTGCACCAAATTTGTTAAAAGGAACTTGATTGGCCAAATGGTTTGGTGGCCATCTTGGATAACATATTTTTTGCCAAAGTGACTCCAGAACCACTGAGCAGATTGGGCCGAAATTTGGGAGATATGTTTAGGCACTGAGTGCCATTAAAGGTTTTTCAAGGGAAGGAGCTACGTCAGAAACATGGCCGCAGTGAACCAATCAAAATGTAGCGTGTTTAGTGGCCATAGTGGACTTGCACAAATGTCCACAAATTCATTTAAGAGACTACTAAACAACCCACCAACAATTTTGACAAAAATGCATAGTGTTCCAGGTGAGCGATACAGGCCCCTTGGACCTCTTGATAAATACTACAGTTAATTATCTCCCTTGTACCGTAGCGTACTCAATTAAACTATGCACTGTGACACTAACTATAAAATGCCTTCTCGATAAGAAATAGTAGTTAACAACTACTGATTTGGTAATCATATCAATGTTATTCTAGTAAAACGCAATAAAACCAACTAACTAACAATTATTAAATGGATAGAAAGCGTCTTGTCATAGCGTAGCCAGAGAGTAATCATTAGTGATGAACCCTCAGAATGGAAATCAGTATTTAGCGGGATACCACAGGGATCAGTTTTAGAACCAGTGTTGTTTGTTTTTATATATAAATGACTTACCTAATGTGATAGCTAACAATAGTGAAGTGTACCTGTATGCGGATGACACAAAACTTTTTCATGGCATAAAATCCAATGATGATGCTAACGAAATGCAACAAGATATATACTTGCTAAATGAATGGACCAGTAAATGGTTACTCCAATTTAATGCTGATAAGTGTAAATCTATGCGAATTGGCAAAACCAATTTACAAAATCATAGTTATATTCTCGGTAAAGAAGGGTCCCCTATTAATCCAACCAAGGATGAAAAGGATATAGGAGTTATTATTGATGATAAACTATGTTTCGAGAAGCATATACTAGATAAAGTTAATAAAGCCAACTCCATTATTGCTGTAATAAGGCGCACATTTGTATATCCCTTGACACAAACATATTTACAACTGTGTATACATCATTAGTGCGGCCACATCTGGAATTTGCTAATCAGGTTTGGAGCCCCTATCTCAACAAACATATAAAGCTGTTAGAAAATGTCCAACGAAGGGCAACAAAAAGTGTCTCAGGACTATCAAACCTAAATTATGAGACTAGGCTCAGGGTCCTTAATATACCAACTCTTGCATACAGTAGAGAATTTCGATCAGACTCGAGAATGCGGAGACGCAGGCTAAAACTATACAAATCCAGATCACATTCCGACCCATGTTAAAGAAGCAACAACCATGATATCATTTGAAACAAATTTAAATAAACTATGTGATAACCAACCCCTATACTATAACTGTTTAGCTGGCAGTATAAATCCTATGTTTTATTACCCAATTAAAATAGGAAATTAGGAATCCGTCATCACAGGCTTTTAGCATTTTCACAGAAATGGAATATGATTGACTGCTTGATTGAAGACCCGGAATGAAACAGAACCGAAACGGAAAACATACAAAAGAAAAGCACTAAACTATTTGCACAAATAGCAGAGGGCCATTAAAGCATTTTCAAAACAGAAAAACTACTAAGCTAGAAGACATTGGGAAAATACAACTGTATTCAATCCTTAAAGACTACCACAACGATAGCCTACCGACACCACTATCAAATCTTTTCAAAAACAACACTGAAATGCATTCATACAACACTCAAACAAAACAGAACCCGTACATGAGCCACTGCCATACACGAACATCCATGCAAAACCCCTACACACAGGCAATACAATTATGGAATAATACAGATGCAAACACTCACACACAAATTTTAACTAAGACATACAAGAAACCCATAAAAAAAAATTCTAACAGGAAACTACTGAATTAACTCTTGGCACACTACAAGTCCCCAACATTGACCCAAAATTCACCAGCATTTTGGTAACAATGCTGCTAAACATAGACAAAGAATACACCCCCCCCCCCCCCAACCCGCCTTGAGGCAAGCATTGTAGCCAAAATGGACACCAGTTCACATCTATTAATCAGTGACAAAATCATAATTCCCGACCAACAGTGTGTCAAGGGCTATGATGCAAAGACCATCACGGCTGTTTCAGGTCAGATGTATCCCGTCAAAACACAAATTAAAATAATGATGTTCCTGATGCACTAAATTATATATATATATGATGATAATTACGGACTGACAAAAAAATCATGGATTAAATAATAATAATAATAATAATAAAAATAATAATAATAATAATAATAATAATAATAATAATAATTGTGTTAATGATTATGTTGATGAACGTACTAATATTAGTACGTACTAATAATACACCGGGACCCATTATATTACACCAAAAATAATGAAAATTTCAAAGTTTATTTATATCTTGGAGGTAATGTATCTTTAATATCATAATAGCTTTAAAACGTCTGCGCTTGAAATTGGGCATTATTTTAATTTAATTTTTTCCCCCATCTCCGATCTTGTCTTTTGGGTGGGAATTCTCGTGGGCCGAAATATTAAACTAGTCTGGCCTTAGTCCGAGTCTGCTCTGACTCAACCCGCCCCTGTGACAAAATATTTGGACAGACTGACGGGCCGGAGTCCGTCCAAATATCTGTCACAGGGGCGAGTTGAGTCAGAGCAGACTCGGACTAGTCTGGCCTAAGCACTAATAACGATACATAGAATAGATACGGTATGACATACATGATGATGAACCCTCGCGAGCACATCGCAACCCCTCCCTCCCCAAACATGTTTTATCGCAAACAGTACATGTTAATTGCTCATATATGTATTTTATGTATTGTAATGCTTTTACTGTTGTCCTTTTTGTGTGTTTCTTGTTTGTAATGCACTGTGATGTATATATGTAAGGGTCCATCACATTATGGGCATTGCCTTGGATGGACTGTCTGTAGTATCCATTTAAATGTACATAAATCGTGAAATTGCCCTCAATGCTAACAAAGTTAAATCTATACTGACAGCCTCTTTTTAGTTGTCTCTTCATTATTTTGTTAAATCCCAGGAACAAAGGAAATCGCTAAACGTTTGTAGGAATCGCGTGTGCAGAATTTCAATTTGTCAAGAGTTATCAGTTTTCGTGACATCGGCTTACCTACGCGATAAGTATCATATGTGGACGAATTCACGAATCAATTGTTATTTCTAGGAATAGAAAATTATTGAAATGTTTTTGAGGATTCTCTAGTTGTGACTGTTAAATACAGTCGATTACATAATTGTGCAGCAGGCATATCAGTCGTTAACAAAAGCTAAAACGAAACCGAAAGTAAATGAGGAAATACAAGCGCTGGTATTAACGTCACGTGACGTGCGTTGGATTTCCCTCTTCCGTATCCGTTTTTCGGGAAGACGACCAAAATGGCTAAATCATCGATTGACAAAGCTGAAATGCGGTATTTGACGATCGCTGAACGGTGATAGCACATCGTTTCATTGGTTGTTAAATGCAGATGGTCTTGTATTTAGATAGTGAAACGAGTTATATAGCTTAGAGACCAATCTGAGATAATGTATTTGCCTGAACCAGTAGCTTTAAATAAAATAAAAATTAAAAAAATAAATAAAGATGGATGAATCCAATCTGTCACTCAAGTACATGTTATAAAGAATTACTTACTACATGTAGGCTAATGCCACAGTCAAAATGGGCAATGAATGACGTAGCTAAGTCGTCATGTGTACTAATTGTAGGTTATTTAGTAGTTAGTACTTATAACATCCCTTCTGTTAAATAGGCAGCAACTACACACAAATTAATTTCAAATATTCAACAGCTTACGTGTATAGATTAGGTCGATCACAACACGACACGTTGAACGCGTTGTCAACGTAGAAGTCAACTAGATTCAGTATAAATTTATCAATTATTGCTTTATTGGTTACTGTTCACATAAAGGGTTCCCTTAATGTAAATCACAGTAACATGTCAAAAACTTAGTAAGATGAATTTTTTTACAAAGAAAATAATATTATCACAAATTTTATCTAACGAAAGGTAGTATTTTTAAAGCGGGCGGAATAACACCTTGTTTATCTACTAAGATACCATTTGTCATTGATTTTAAATATTACAAAGCATTTTTGACATATTTAGCAGGTCACTATTCTATGTACAGAAATTCAAGCTAAATGTAGTTATGGTTGAAGTAAAAAATTGCTATCAAATATATTCAAATCGAAGCTATAGGAGTTACCTCCCTTGGATTAATCATGTCAAATTGTTCAATTTCAGCGGAGATGATCTAACTAGTCTTTAATAAATAATATAGTTAATTCTCTCCCTTGTATCGGCGGGGTTAATGACAGCATATGACGTCATAAAACAGCTAAGCGACGTGTAAGATGACGTCATAATCATTACATCATAAATGATTCTATACACGCGTTCCATCGAGACGTGGGGGGGGGGGGGGGGGGGGACTAACGCTATTAATAGACAAGGCTTACCAAAACAGGTATATGTGTGTTCAGAACATTTTTTGGATGACAAACCATCCGAGAGAAACCAATATCCGAAATTAAAATTAGGTTACGATAATGTGTCACACCAGGTTGACGTAAGGTGGTAAGGAAAAACATTAAATGTCTAAAGAAACTCAGCATTTCAGACTGTTCCGTGGCCACTAATAGCAGCGATGAAATAAACTGTGATGATATAACTGATTTGTCAGAGACGTGGTGTTGTAGATACTAATAAGGCCGACACATAAAAGAAACAATGAATCCATCCAGTATGTTGACATATGTACACAATGTCAGGAATCTGACTTTTGTACAAATGACCATGTCTACGGAAAACCATGGGCAGATTGTAAAAGTACATCTAGCTTCCCAGGGAAGCAATTAGAGCATGTTATCCTGAACCATTTCGAGAGAACTATCTAAGCACAACCTGTATTATTGATTGTGCAGAAACATTCATTCAGAGACCAACAAACTTAAGAAACAGAAGTCAGACATTCGGCAATTATAAAGCCACACAATACACCAGAGTATCTTGTGGGGATCTCACCCCACCTGGAAAACAGCTGATTTCAAGCTTAACATACCAGCTTTCATTAAAGATAAACTCCAGCTTAGTAGAGAAGATGTCACTACAACTCGATGAATAGCATGAATTCACGTCTCTCTCTCTCTCTCTCTCTCTCTCTCTCTCTCTCTCTCTCTCTCTCTCTCTCTCTCTCTCTCTCTCTCTCTCTCTCTCTCTTTCGATCGATCTCTCTCTCTCTCTCTCTTTCGATCGATCTCTCTCTCTCTCTCTCTTTCGATCGATCTCTCTCTCTCTCTCTCTCTCTCTCTCTCTCTCTCTCTCTCTCTCCTCTCTCTCTCTCTCTCTCTCTCTCTCTCTCTCTCTCTCTCTCTCTCTCTCTCTCTCTCTCTTCGATCGATCGATCGATCGATCTCTCTCTCTCTCTCTCTCTCTCTCTCTTTCGATCGATCTCTCTCTCTCTCTCTCTTTCGATCGATCTCTCTCTCTCTCTCTCTCTCTCTCTCTCTCTCTCTCTCTCTCTCTCTCTCTCTCTCTCTCTCTCTCCCTCTCTCTCTCCTCTCTCTCTCCCTCTCTCTCTTTCGCTCTCTCTCCCTCTCTCCCTCTCTCTCTCTCTCTCTCTCTCTCTCTCTCTCTCCTCTCTCTCTCCTCTCTCTCTCTCCCTCTCTCTCTCTCTCTCTCTCTCTCTCTCTCTCTCTCTCTCTCTCTCTTCTCTCTCTCTCTCTCTCTCTCTCTCTCTCTCGATCGATCGATCGATCGATCTCTCTCTCTCTTTCGATCGATCTCTCTCTCTCTCTCTCTCCTCTCTCGATCGATCTCTCTCTCTCTCTCTCTTTCGATCGATCTCTCTCTCTCTCTCTCTTTCGATCGATCTCTCTCTCTCTCTCTCTTTCGATCGATCTCTCTCTCTCTCTCTCTTTCGATCGATCTCTCTCTCTCTCTCTCTCTTCGATCGATCTCTCTCTCTC